>CAXKVI010000004.1:64518569-64680974 GCA_964058755.1 Campiglossa producta | reverse complement strand
ATATGTGCCTAAGTGACAAAACAGTGGGGGGAGTGCTGGCGGTGATTTCTGAGTTCCTTTTAAGAACTTCAAAGTTTTTAAAAAGTGGTATCAGAAGTCATCGGCAGTACTTTAAGACGAGTATTGAATTTTTTGTTTTTGTGGTAAGCTACATCAGCTGCCATGCGTATGGTCCAGCACCGTGCGTATGTGAGGTTGGTGTATGTTTGCAGGGGGTAGAGTAGATTAACTGGGTAAAGGGGGAATTGTGGCAACCACGTCTTGAGCTAGTTCTTAAGACGTTGTCGTGCCACATTTCATAATTAAGAGGGGATTAGCTGACTTCGACCTTGGACGGAATTACTTCATATCTTACTCAGCTACCCACAGAGTCCATCGGGCGAGGACAACACCAAATGCACCAACAGTACCTCCACACATTTCAATAGTTTTGGATTAAAATTGTCATTTGGAAATCTAATTTAATATCATTAGTCGTTTCGATATTTCTAAACTTACCCATAATTTTTAACCACCATTTGGAGATTTTTGTATAAGGACTTTCTCCTAAAGTTTTTCTATCTTTTTAGAAAACTCAGAAAAAAAAAAGTTTTTTTGATATTTTATACTTCTTCCATCGTTTTTAAATCCAACTGTTTGAAAATTTTTCTTAGGATACTTTGGAGTCCGCCAAGGAGTATATTACCATTTTTATTTTATTTTTGTACTTTTATGTTATTTTTATTTAAATTTTTTTAATTTTTTTATCTTTTCATTTTTGTTGTATTTTGATACCATCAACTAGTAAAAGTGAATTTTCTTTAGTTTAACACACTTTCTCCTCACCCTCATTAGAAACGTGTTGTACACTTACGAACAAAATTTTTATAAGTACATAGTTACCAAACATACACTCCCAAAGATTTTTTTTGAATTCCACACCCATATACTAGTTATACCATTTAAATTTGTTTTTTTGAAAATTTTTTCTGAATTTTCGATCTACACACCTTTTATATCTAGATATCCCAATTAGCCATTTAGTAGAATTCATAAACCTTTTTTGTGTTGAAGTTTGTGAGATTTTGATTAGATATTACGATAGTTTTAAATACATATACATACACCCAAAAGGGATTTTTTTTTTTTTTTTTATCTAGGCCATATATTTTGAATTACTGCCTATTGAAAGCATATAGCCTTATACCACACTCATATACATACACGCACTTACACATTTCTCAATTTGTGCAGATAGTTGGTATATAAACACCAAACACATTTATATCTTTAAAGAAATTTGCATTTTTTTGAATTGTACATTTATTATCTTTTACACCCATTTATTATTTATATATATACACGTTTGTTTTATATATATACACATATTTTCCTTTTATATATTTTTATATTGTAATTGCTTTTACCCTTGTTTATACAGTTTATTTAAAATTTTTTTTTTGAATTGAAAAATAAACCCACAAGGAAATACCCAAATCTGAATTTACATTTCCTCCTTTTTGGTTTGGGAAAAAGGGCTTGTCCGGTTTTGTGGTTTTAAGTCATTGATTTCCAATTCCGAGGTCAGCAATTTTTGGTTCTTTGTTGGCGGTCAGGTTTCGGACTCCCCTTGTTATACCAGTCCCTTGAGTTTATGGACCAGTCTGCGAACCAAGGGGCAATTCAGAAGAGGGGTTTAGGACCTTTAGCGAGTAACCGACGGATAACGCGCAGCATAGCTAGGGATCTAAGGAACGAGGTGGTAGGGTCCTTATTTAACCAAATCGACACAGGCATCGAATTACCGGCCGATTTCGTCCCGATAGACCTTTTGAATCTCTGCACTGCTAGGGTTTTTGGGCATCCTGAGGTCCCGAACAGCCACAGACAGGAGTATACGATTACGGATAGGGTTATTGTAAACGCGGCAGACCAGTCCTTTAGTTTCTCGCGGAAGTTGGATCAGGTGTTGGAGATGTCTGATTACGAGGAAGGAGCAATTGGAGGCGACGGAGCGGCAGCAGCAAATGGAGGAAGTAATGGCGGTAACAGACGGCCGGCAACTGTGGACGAGCGCATCGACCATCTAGGACGTATGATGGAGGTGATGATGCAGCAGAACGTTGAAATGAATCACCACATGGGCGAAGTGCGAAAGGTAAGGGAGGATATATCCACCCTTAGCAATCGCGTCGCTCATGTGGAGACATCCATGCGCGTACCTGTTGCATCAGCTCCCCCACCAAATACGTCCACACCAGGACAAGAAAGAGATGCCCCAGCGAACCACCACCGCACCGCGAACCAGACGTATACTGGCAACGGCAACCCCGGCTATTCTGGTAGGAAGAAAGTTGACCTCGATAAGTGGCACCTCAAATTTGACGGTTCAGCTAAAGGAATGACCGTAGAAAGTTTTGTCTTTAGGTTAGAGCGAATGCGGGTCCAGTACCAGTTGTCCTACCAACAGTTGTTTTCGGACTTCCATTGCTTAGTGACAGGGCCAGCTCTCAACTGGTATTGGCAGGTGCTGGAGGATCACGCCGACGACGAGTCTTTCGACTATTTCGGGTTGAAGAGGGAGATCTTGGCTCAATTTAAATCGGCAGAGTCAGATTACGAGGTAATCCGTGAGATTATGGAGCGTAAGCAGCAGCCCCAAGAGAGCTTTGACGAATTTTACGCCGATGTCCACGATCTCACGTTCCGCCTCAGACAGCGAATCCCGGAAGTTGAGTTGGTTAAGATAATTAAGGGCAACCTAAAACCTTATCTGGCCAACTTAACTTTCGCGACGAAGACCGAAACATTGGCTGATCTGAAGCTGGAGTGCAAGAGGGCAGAAAAATTAATAAAAGAGAACAGGTCGAGGTCAAAGCCAGTTAGTGAGATAGGGACAGGTGGTGGGTTGTGGTCAGAAGAGCAGGGAGGGGATTATAGTGTAGAGGCATTCAGCAGGGAGAATAGAAATGCAAATGTTAATAGGAATGTGTCTCGTGTCCCTGTCCATCCAAATCCTCCTAAACCCACTATCCCAACCAATGTTCCTACTCCTGTTGCCTGTTCGTCCAATGTCCATAATCTAAATGTTAGTCCTGTCCAAAACCAATTGTTTTGTCCGTCCCCATTCCACCTTATGTTGTGCTATGCGTGTGGCATGCCGGTGGACTTTTATATAAAGAACCCGGCAGAAGCAGCAAAGGACAACAAGTGTAAGTCAAACTTCCATCATATGAAATGTTTTGCGTGTGGGGGTGATTCTTCGTTTTGTGTTTTTAAGCCAGAGGCGGGAAACCGGGCACTGGCAGAGATGTCCGGGAGCTCTGCCTCAAGCCAGGATCGCCCGGAGAATTTGTAGAGGGTAAAAAGATAGACATTTTAAAGAGGGATAGGGAAAACAAGGTAAAGGAGAAAGTAGAGGAAAATAAGAAAGTTGAGCCGGTGAGAGAAAGTTTACACGTTAGGAAATTGAAATACGAAGAGGCAAGAAGACGAATATTTTGTGAGGAGTTGAACGCCAAAAAGAAGAAGAGAAATTTTGAAAAAATCCGAAAAATTAGGGAAAAGCAGAAATTGTTTAAAAGGCTAAGAAAGAAGATAATTTCAACTATTGTGACTGTGCAGGGCGATAATAGGTTGTTCGCTAAAACGGAGATCGGTGGACGACAGGCGCTCGCGTTCTTGGATTCCGGGGCCGGGGCCAGCTGCTTGGGGAAAAATGCCCATAAGTTACTCGAGGGAAAAGAAAATCTGATTCTGCCGATCCAGGGTCAAAATGTGAAGACAGCAAATGGGGGTGAAACCGCAGTAGTTGGAGTCGTGAATCTTCCAGTGCTTTGGGACGGTACCACTAGGGAGCTGGAATTCCTGATAGTGCCGGGGTTGCAACAAGAGGTCTATCTGGGAATCGATTTCTGGAAAGCCTTCCAGCTTAATGTAGTCAGTAGGGGACCCCAAATCAACTCAAAGGTTAATGTCGTGTCAGAGCTTACACCTGCAGAGGGTGACTTGTCATTCGACGCGGTGCAACATGATCTGAGTCCTGAGGAGACTGTGGCTTTGGATCGAGTGAAAGCACAGTATCCTTCATTCGCGGTACTTGGGTTGGGTAAAACCGATGCAGAGGAGCACATCATCGAGGTGACGGATGAACACCTTCCTGTAAAGCAGCGTCACTACCCTATTTCCCCGGCAATACAAAAGTTGGTCTTCGCGGAACTGGACCGAATGCTGGAAATGGGCGTTATAGAGGAAAGCAACAGTTGCTGGAGTTCCCCCGTATCATTGGTAATAAAAGGAACCAAAAACCGCCTATGTCTGGACGCCCGAAAACTAAATGATCGCACCATCAAGGACGCCTACCCACTCCCACACATCGATGGTATTCTAAGTCGGCTTCAGAACACCAGGTACATATCTGCCATTGATTTAAAAGACGCGTTTTGGCAGATACCATTAGAGCGAAAGTCCAGGGAGAAAACTGCTTTCACTGTACCTGGTAGACCTTTGTACCATTTCACAGTCATGCCGTTTGGACTGTGCAACGCGGCTCAGCGTATGTGCCGTTTAATGGACAAGGTCATCCCCGCTTCGCTTCGTGATTCTGTGTTTGTTTACTTAGATGATTTACTTGTTTGTTCTGAAAATTTTTCGTCCCATCTAGATTTGTTGTCCCGTGTTGCAAAATGTCTTCGTGATGCAAAATTGACTATAAACGTTGAAAAGAGCAAGTTCTGCTTTAAAGAAGTTAGATATTTTGGTTATGTTGTAGGCGATGGGTGTATCCGTACGGATCTTAATAAGGTGGCAGCAATGCGAGACTTCCCCGAACCCCGAACACCGAAGCAACTTAGACGGTTCCTAGGGATGACAGGCTGGTACCGTAGATTCATACAGGATTACGCGACCATTGCAGCACCACTGCACGACTGCCTCACTAAAGACAAAATTAAATCCTTTAAAATGACGGACGAAGCGATGCAAGCATTCGATTGTTTAAAGCAAAAACTTATTTCTGCACCGGTGTTAATTCACCCAGATTTCAACAAACATTTCTATGTGCAATGTGACGCATCAACGGACGGAGTTGGAGGAGTACTCTTCCAACTAGACGAGGACGGAAACGAACGACCGATTGCCTACGTATCCGCGAAATTAAATAAGGCACAACGCAACTACAGCATCACAGAGTTAGAGTGTTATGCGGCGGTCCTGAGCATAAAGAGGTTCCGGCCCTACATTGAGGGATTGCCCTTTACGGTGATAACTGACCATGCCAGTTTGAAGTGGTTGATGGGTCAGAAGGACTTATCTGGTCGGCTGGCAAGGTGGAGTTTAAAGTTGCAAGCCTATAATTTTGATATTCAACACCGTAAAGGCACCCAAAATGTAGTGCCGGACACTTTATCCAGGGCCGACATGAATGAAATTTTTTTAAGCGACAGAGTACTAGATATCGATGTCACCTCACCTTACTTTAAATCGACCGAATACCAAGAACTGATCGACACGGTGACATCGAACAAAGACAAACTACCCGAACTGTGCGTATCAGACGGGTATGTTTATAGACGGACGCAATTTGACAAGGGGGAAGGGCTTCAAGGAGACCATGCCTGGAAACTCTGGGTGCCGACGGAACTTCGTTCAGGGTTGGTGGAAGCGTCGCATTGCTCGCCTTCCGCAGGGCATGGGGGAATCCATAAGACCCTCGCGCGCATTCGCGAAAGGTACTATTGGCCCGGACTTGTGGCAGATGTGCAAAATTTTGTTAAAGGTTGCGATATTTGTAAAGGTAACAAAACCCAAAATGCTTTTCACAAACCTATGATGGGAAAACAACATGTGACTGAACGCCCTTTTCAACGTTTATTTATAGATTTTATGGGTCCATACCCACGTACGTGTGACGGAAATGTTTATGTGTTTGTGTGTCTAGATCATTTTTCGAAATTTGTGTTTTTGAAACCCATGCGTAAGGCAACCTCAGCAGAAGTAGTCAAATTTTTGGAAAAGGATGTTTTTCATGTTTTCGGAGTGCCAGAGTACGTGCACTCTGACAATGGCAAGCAGTTCGTATCAGAACTGTTCACATCATTTTTAGCTAAATACGGTACAACCCATATAAGGACGGCATTCTACTCGCCACAAGGCAATGCGGCTGAACGAGTCAATCGATCAATACTACAAATAGTTAGGTCCTACGTAGGAGAGAATCAAAAGAATTGGGACAAACATATAAGTGATGCAGCGTTCGCTTTAAGAAGTGTGACCCATTCAGCTATTAATACTTCGCCATATTTTGCGTTATTCGGTATGCCAATGGTGCAACATGGGGCATCGTATGAACTATATAGGAAACTGGGCGCAGTCAAGGATGTAGACTGTGAGGTAGAAACATCTGCAGATAAACTACAGGCGCTTCGTAATAAGATCATGCAAGAGCTGAGGTTAGCCCACGAACGCAGTAAAAAGGTTTACAACACTAGAAGTAGGGATGTGTCGTTCAAAATTGGACAAATGGTATACCGCCGAAATTTCAAACAGAGTTCCCAAATAGACAACTACAATCCTAAACTTGCCCCAAAGCAAGTAAAGTGCGTAGTATTAAAAGTAATTGGCAACTCTATGTATGAACTCGGCGATGTAAATGGAAAGAAAATCGGGGTATACCATGCTAAAGACATATTTGTGGCATGAAGTTATTATATGTTGAATGTTGCATGTTATTTATTACTTACCTTTGTACCTGGAAACTTGACCTTAGAAAATTGACATAGACATTTTTGTTTTTGTAATTATTTATGCAATTAGTTTTGGTTTTATTGACCTACTAATGTAATTATACAAATTTTGACTTGACATTTTACGTAAATATACACTTGCAACTTGACTAATTTTTCTTCAATCTGTGATATAGTTCTAGGTTAACCTGTGATATAGGACTAAGAGGCTCATCTGTGATAACCTAGGTTAAGTTTTGCCTTAAACACCAGTGATATTAGATTTAGTTTTGATAGTTTATTTAAATTTGTGTTGTAATAATTGCTAAATGTGATAGATGTTGCACAAAGAGGTTTGACTAGAAGCGAACTTGAAGCCCGGCATTAGATCGTGGGTCGAGGCCACACGTTAGCCCAGGATTTACAAACCAACCCAAGGCTGCGTTATGAAACTCTTTTACGCACACGCTCCATGATGCAGGCACCATCGGCGGATGCGAGCCTGTAACGACAGCCTTTGAAGATTTCTCTGACTACGCACAAGCGGGTATATGAACAGATGTATGGGTAACCGCTAACCGAACACCCTTATTCATTTTTACGATATTAGCATAGCGGGTGCTTATTAGTGTGAGTGGGTTAAAATGTTGCTTATACATAAGCGCATATACTTGCCGCTTAAGGGTCGAACGTGGATTGGTTTGACCATAGGCAGGCAGGCGATTCGAGCCTTACGGCTTCGGAAATGCCGCAAGGATTAATGTGTATAAAAGGGGATTCCGCTGATCGACGGATCAAATTTGAAAAAGTCGCGGTCTTAACCAGTGCCAAAGTGTTTCCAAAAATAAAAGTTTAATTTTAAAGTGCGTTATAATCACCTTAAGGTGTGGGTGCGCGTGTGAAAAAAAAAAAAGTATATTTTGTATAAAGTGCGGTTTCACGTCAAAGTAGAAGCGGTCGAAAAAGAAATACATATAGTGAATCCTCTCGAGGAAACTAGCCAGCGCCAGGAGAGCCGCCACCCAAGGCGTGAAAAATCCACCACAAGAATCCATCAGTCACCGGTAAGTCACTTTGAAAAATTTTGAAAACTGTTGAAAAACTTTTTTGCATTAAAGTTCTTTAAATTTAATTTTTGTGAAATTTTAATCGAATTAGTTTTGGTGAATTTGGAGATTTTTATTTTTGTGTAAATTCTCGATTAAAGTTAATTTTTGTAAAGTTAGATTGTGGTTTTCTGGCAAGGGCTCGAGAAATTTTTTTTATCAAAATAAATTCGGCTAAACAATACGTACAAATTTTTTGAATGTTTTGTAATTTTTGATCTCTCTGTTTATAAATTTTGTGGCCCTGAAAAGGACCGTTTATTCAATTACATCAGCATCCAGTAAAATTATTCCCAAAATACCTGTTAAATTATAATTGTTATATTTTTTTAATTTTCGTTAAATTTTTTTTATTTCTAAAATTCAAATCGAAAAATTCTTAAAGATTAAAAACTGCATAAATGCACTTACGTGTACATATGTATGCAAATATGTACACGAGCATGAACGCAAACAAATAGGGTGGATTGTTGTTGTAAATAAAATTTGTTTACTTTAATCCAAACCATAATATTTTTTAAACACCAATAAAAAAAAATTTTTACCCAAAACCCCGTTTTTTTTTTGGATTTCTGCTTGAATTTTTAATTTAGAAAAGTTTTTAATTAAAATTCTAAAAATTCAAAAATATTAAAAATATGCACAAGTGCACTTACGTATACATACATACATATGTACACGAGCACATATGCAAAGAAAGAAGAAGAAGAAATAAAACTTTTGAAGGAAATAATTTAGGAGATTTTTTTTGATCATTTTATAAAAGAGAAAAATTTTTATTTAAAAAAAAAAAAAAAGCCAGAAAACCTAATTTAATAAGAAATTTGAAAGCATGAATATTAGAAAAAAATTATACATTTTTATTGCAGCTCACGAAGCCGACCGAAGGCCGCGACATTCTTTTACCACAAATACACACATACGAATCTACACAGAATCACATCAACAAAACTACACAGGAATTATATAAAGTTTTTGGGCGCTAAAATTACCGAAGACAACAACAAACATCCACATCACACATACACACATCAATTCACACTCCAGAAAAATTTTACTAGGCCAAAAGGCAACATTTTGGGGCCAAAACCAGGCTCAGAAATCTGTCCAATAATTGCATTCACACACACGCACACATGAAACACACGAAACCCAACATCATACCAACACCGAACATTTGGATCAAACACTACGAAAGAGGGTAGAACACAACATTGGCCATCAACGTCAACAGCAGCAGCAACATTCACTCACCACACATACACCCGAAACACACCACGATCACAAAAATATTAGAAGAGAAGGAGAGCGAGAGCAGATAAGCGCGGCTCACTGGGAGCGCGCTCACCAACTCTAGGTTTAGATTAACACTACCACCATCACATACACCTTTTTACATTTATTAGGGTACACCACAAATTATCTTTTTTTGAAAAATTTTGAATTTTTTAAATTGAAGTCTTTTTTTGTTTGGTTTGAAGTCGCTATTTTCCCTTTATTTATTTTCAATATTAATTTTATAATTTATTTAACATAAGTTTAGTTTAAATTGTAAGTCAGTGCTTACCTTTAAGAGCTCTTTTTGCGGTTGGGCCAGTACGAGCACCTATATCGGCATATGCATAACCACTAGGGTGTATGCTGCCACCTTCTAAAACGAGTTTCGAGTAAATTTTTTTGACACGAGTTTTCATTATTTTCTTTTTGTTTTCTGTAACTCGTGCTAACATATTAATTCCGCATAGAAGCAGCTTACAATTTTTTTGGTAATTCCGTTTTTTTTATTCTTTTTGATTTACTTTTTTACGAATACACAGTTTTCCAATCACTTTCATTTTTCGCGTACACTTATAATCTTTTAGTTTTCGTTTCGAGGTTCGATTTCGTATAATTCATTTTTTTTACGTTTTTTTTCACTTTCACTACTATCCGCGTTTTAATTTTTTTTTACTTTACAAATTTTTGTTTGCATAAGCATAAAAGGGATGCAAGTTTACCGAACCGCCACGTGTAACTAATAGTAAAAGTGATCATTGCTTGAAGTTTATCATTGAACACGGTCAAGAGGCCAAAGCCCTTAACCGTACCAACAATAACTTTTATCCAGGGTATGTTGTTTGTTTTTTTCCCCTTTTTATTTTCAGCTCGTCGACGTCACATTGGTACCAGCGTGGACTGTAAACGAGGTGAGTTCTCCCAAAGAGAAAGAAAGCACACACACACTCACTTTCACACATACCTTTTAGCTGAGCGAAAACTTACACGCTTATATAAATATTGTTGGTTATAAATTTTTGTTGAGAACTAGCGCTCACACGTACACTCATATTTATATATGTCTATACGTGTGTCTTTTACACAAATAGTAATCTGTACATTAGGCCGGTTGTAAAATTTTATATTCTTGAATTTTTTTAGTCAAAATTAATAAATGAATTTGGTTAAGGAATAATTGTAGGAATATTAGACATAGTATTTAGGGTTTGATCAGTTATAATAATTCAATTTAGTATTACATGAATAAATATTGTATTGAATTGAATATTCGGTGAAGAGAGGTTACTTCATTTTATGGGTTGAGGATATTTCTTTTCATAGCTGATTTTTATCAACAATATGTCTGGCTAAAAGGCATAAATTTGTTGGTGCAGGTGTTGCCCTTGTGGCAAACTGATGGTAAGTTGGGGTGGTTGAGTGGGAGCATGAAAGCAAAGTAAGTACCTAATGACGGACATTAGTCAGGTTTAAGGGGACTCTACTCGGAAGCGGAGCCATAGTAGAGTCCAAAGGCTGTTCACATCTCGTGAACAGGAGGGGTGGGAAGGCTCCACCTGACTCGGACAGGTTTTCTCCCGCTTTTGTCTTTTTCTTTTGTTTGATATCTTTCTCAGGCATGAACCCTAAATTTGCTTCGCAACTGTTGGGAAGGAGAAGTGGCAAGAACTGCGCCCCAATGCCGACGAGCCTCAGCCGGGCTACAACCATGCCGACTCGCCACTCCTCCTCTCCCGCACCAGGCAGTTACGTAACAGACTCCGGCAAAAGTAATTTTTGGGAATGATCTGCGGTTGCCAGCTGACTTGAAGTTTGGGATAAATGCTGACGAAGGAATAAATGCCAGGAAATCCACTAGCATCTTGGAAGAAGAAATGAGAGAAATACACGACCTTGTAAGACAACGGACGAAGATCATGAGTGATAAGATGAAAGCCAGATACGACAAAGCCATCAACTCGGAAGGTTTTAAAGAAGGAGATTTAGTGCTGTTATACAACCTACAACGAAAGAAAGGTTTGTCCCCAAAACTGCAATGTAACTGGGAAGGCCCATATAAAGTAATAAAGCGGATAAATGATGTTGTCTACCGCATACAAACTATTGGAAGACCACGAAACAAAATGAAGATGGTTCACCTGGAGAGGCTAGCAACGTTTGGATCGGGAAATGTGTCTGATCGGGACCATCAGACTTAGGTGGAGGGCAGTGTGGCGAATGTTCTCAAGAATCGCGCATCTCCCAACTCTAGCGTATTTCCATCACTAGCGTCACTACCACAACTACAGCTGTTTAGGTACATGACGCGAGAGCGAGAGAGTGCGAATGTGACACAAAGAGGAGATGACGATAGATAAACGTTCGAGAACACTGTTGCACGAATAACCGAGAAATGTGTAGACATTTCTAGGTTATGAAGTTGCTGTCTGCTAGGGTATATAAACTGCGCAAAGACAACGCAAATCAATCAGTTTATTTTCAAGTGTTGTACAGTGAAGTACTGAACAGTGAGTTAACCCGCGATATTGTACTACGTTTTTTAGTAGTAAATAAAGCGGACTATTTATTAAGCAGAATCTGAGTGTTTTATTTAACGTACAGTGATCGAACTCAGGAAAAATAGTCGAGGAATCATCGAATTCGTCACAATAATATTGAATATTGCCTACAATATGTGTATCAAACGCAAGTGGAAGCCCAGAGGTTTCGTTTTGTCTGCGGTATAATTCGATATATTTATCGATTACTTCATAACACATTTAACTAAAAAGTAAAAAATAAATATAGTTTAAAAAGCGAAAACACATGCTTTTAAAGAATATTGCAATAAAAAGGTAAAAAAAAAATTTTTATAAAAAACGAAGATTATGGAATAAAGCGGGCCACGCTTTTTCCACAATACTACTGTGTAGGGGTTTTAAAATTATCTTCAACTTTTTAGTTCAATACTCTAAAAGTGTGAGTTTTAGTTTTTTTAAACTATATTTATTATGCAAAGGTATAATAAAAGATGTTTTCCATAGTGATGGAAACGATGCAGAGATAATTTTAATAATTTTAAGATTGGCCCAGATAAATTTTCAGCACAATACTTAAGTATACAGCTGGGAACACCATCGGGACCCGGAGAAAAGTTCGGCTTCAATGTTTTAAGACTCTGAAGAACAATACCATTATCGATAACAGGATTAAGAACGTAATTTGAACTTTTCAGGTGATAGGGATAAGGACTATTTTGAAAACGTGTGGATGAATAAGTCGAATTAAAGAATTTCGAAAAAAGTTCTGCAATATCATCATCAGTAGTGGCACTTTTCCCTTTAAAGGTAAATGAAGATGGACCGAGCGATGCAACCGAGCAATGGAAGCATATCTCTCACTCATTACGTACCGCCGCTGAGGCCACTATAGGGTTCCAGCGAGCCCGCAAAAACAACTGGTACGATGAGGAATGCAGCACTGCCTCGGACAAAAAGGACGCTGCCTACAGGGAGACGTTGCGAACGGGCGCAACCCGCAGTGTATGGCAACGCTATCGTGAGGCAAAGAAGGAAGAGAGACGCCTTTTCAGAAAAAAGAAACGTGAGGCCGAAAGGCGTGAGTGTGAGGAGCTTGAGATGCTGGCTGACAGGAATGATGCCCGAAAATTCTATGAAAAGATCCGGCGGATGACGGAAGGTTTTAAGACCGGGGCAAGTTCCTGTAAGGACAATAATGGCGACCTGGTAACCGACGTACAGAGTGTACTTAAATTATGGAGGGAGCACTTCTCCTCACTGCTAAATTGCGAGGGAGACGTCGAACCCGATACCCCAATCCCTGACGATGGAAAAGTCGTCCCACCACCTGACTATGATGAAGTGAGGATAGCTATATCCCGGCTGAAAAACAACAAAGCGCCTGGAAAAGACGGACTGCCCGCCGAGCTGTTCAAACACGGAGGCGAAGAGCTGGTAAAAAGCATGCATCAGCTCTTATGCAGAATATGGTCAGACGAGTGCATGCCTCCAGATTGGAATTTAAGTGTGCTCTGCCCAATCCACAAGAAAGGCGATCCCGCTAACCGCACCAACTACCGCGGAATCAGCCTTCTTAATATCGCGTATAAGGTTCTTTCTAGCGTATTGTGTGAAAGACTGAAGCCCATCGTAGACAAGCTGATTGGACCTTATCAGTGTGGCTTTAGACCTGGTAAGTCTACCATCGACCAGATTTTCACGATACGCCAAATCCTGGAGAAGACCCATGATAAAAGAATCGACACACACCATCTCTTTGTCGATTTCAAAGCCGCTTTTGACAGCGCAAAAAGGAGTTGCCTGTATTGCCGCCATGTCTGAATTTGACTTCCCTGCAAAGCTTATACGGCTTTGCCAAATGACGTTGAGCAATACTAACAGCTCCGTCAGAGTCGGGAAGGACCTCTCTGAGCCATTTGAAACCAAACGAGGCTTCAGACAGGGCGACTCCCTTTCGTGCGATTTCTTCAACCTGATGCTGGAGAAGATAATTCGAGCAGCAGAGCTAAACCGCAATGGTACAATCTTTTACAAGACCGTGCAATTGCTGGCGTATGCCGATGATATTGATATCATTGGCCTTAACAACCGCGCCGTAAGCGCTGCCTTCTCTGGACTGGATAAAGAAGCGAAAAAAGTGGGTCTTGCGGTCAACGAGGACAAGACGAAGTATTTGCTGTCATCAAAGAAAGAATCGGCGCACCTGCGCCTTGGCAGCCACGTCACTGTTGATAGTTACAAATTTGAAACTGTGAGGGACTTCGTCTATTTGGGAACCAGCATTAACACCGAAAATAATATCAGTCTAGAAATCCAACGGAGAATCACTCTTGCGAACAAGTGCTACTTTGGACTGAGTAGGCAATTGAGAAGTAAAGTCCTCTCTCGAAGAACAAAGATCGCGCTCTATAAGTCTCTCATCATACCTGTCCTGATGTATGGCTCAGACTCATGGACAATGTCAAGAGAAGATGAGATGGCCCTTGGAGTATTTGAGAGAAAAGTTCTCCGGAAGATTTATGGTCCTTCCCGTGATGCCGACGGCGAGTATCGAAGGAGATTTAACGATGAGCTGTACGAGCTTTACGCAGATCTGACCATAGTCCAGCGAATTAAAGCCCAAAGGCTCCGCTGGCTGGGTCACGTCATGCGAATGGACAAAGAAGCTCCAGCCCAGAAGGTTTTCCAATCGTCACCCGAATTCGGCAGCAGAGGAAGGGGGAGGCCTCGACTGAGATGGAAACAACAGGTGGAGGATGACTTGAACTCCCTTGGGGTTTCCAATTGGCGTCAGTTATCGCTAAAAAGGAATGACTGGCGTGCTTTGATAGGCGACGGCCAAAATCGCTTAGGCGGTTAAGCGCCAATAAATGATGATGATGAAATGAAGATGGATATCCCGAAGTTTTTCGTTTCGAATTAACAGAATTTTGCAGAGAACTAAGTAATCCTTATAGCATCGTTGATTAAGAAAATTAAGATTTTTTAAATCGCTTATAAAGCCTAGATCTAATGTTGTTAAGTCTGATAAGCTGTTTTGAGAACCATGGAGGCTTACTCTTGCCAGTATTAATGTAACGGAAAGGAACGCAATTATCAAAAAAGCTATCGAGGACACTGTAAAATATCGAGACGGCAGAATCAACGTCATTGCAAGCGAAAAGATTTGACCAGTCATGGCGAGCTATCAATTCATTTAACTTGGTGAAGTCCGCCTTATAAAAGCATCTAGAACGGGTTCGCTCATTAATATTAGTTGGACGGGAATGGATGACATCAAGCACAACCTCAAGTGTAGGATGTATAGGGTCCTCAGGAAGTGATAAAGGAGGAATTTGAGTGAGGGCAGTACCCACCGAGCCATCGACAAACACTAGATCCAGCAACTTATTTTTACTGTTAAGTACGTTATTAATCTGTAAAAGGGACGTACATATCTAGCAAGCTGTTAACGAAATCATGCTGACTAGTAGGTGTCAGATGGTTGGAACCACTAATATTAGCCCTACTCAATGAAGCCAAGTTGAAATCACCAACAACAACTAGACGATCATTATCTCGTAGCCGATAGTACAAATTACAAATGGCCTGCTGTGACAAGCATAAACATTCAAATCTGATCGAGGCGGTATATATGAACAGCAAACAAATGCACTAAGTGAACCAAGGGCGAGTCTTACTGCTATGAATTCAATATTAGTATCAATGTCCAATAATATCAACTCAGATGATAGGCTTGAGTCCACAGCAATGAGGACGCCTCCAGCCCTGCAGCTTCGGTCACGCCGATAAACAACATATTTATTTGAGAAAATCTCAGAGTTAAAATTATCTGGCTATAACCAGGTCTCTGTAAAAGCTACTACGTACCTGTGCAGCAAAAGAGAAACTGTTAAGATAGAAAGGAACCAATTTTGATCGTAAACCACGAACATTTTGGTAATTAACGACAAGACGCGACGAGTTGATAATTACTTTTGTGTTGCTCTTACAGTGACGATCATTTAGTTTTTTGAACTTTCTGATTCTGTTACAGTCGTCTTTTTTCTGAACAAATGTACAACAGAATGCTCCGGCCAAAAATCAGACGAAAGTACCGTATCAAAAAAGGCGTCAGGAACAAATATTCGAAATGATGAAATATCTCTTTCATAGCTGAAATTAAACTTATTAACATTGATGCTTCTGCTAGGTGCAATACCAAGTTTGGAGCAAACATAGTTCACGATATCGCTCTCAACCAACGATGAATGTAGTCTCGTTACAAAAATAGCCCTACGAGGTGGTACGGCAGTCACTTGTCTGGGGCATCAGATTGCCCGCCTGAAGCAGGCCGGGAGTGAACTATTGTAAGACAGGGGGACACTAAGACGTTACTTGTTGTGGGTGTAGCACCAGTACAGACAGTTGTGGTTGTAGCAACCGAAGCTGACAAAGTCTGCGCGAATGACACGCTAGTTGTTTTAGGTATTGCACCAGTACTACCAGTTGTAGCTATAGAAACCGAGGCTGACGAAATCTCAGTAATCGAAGTTAGCGGGGGCTCTGAGGCAGGTATAGATGAAGGTGTAATTGGTGAGGCCAAAGAGATTAACATCGGCGAATGGGAGCTATTAGCGGTGCGACTATTACTGTACATAGGTCCAATCTGCTCTGAAAATGAGAGTGCCGGTATGTTCCTCTGACGACCAGCAGAAACACCAGAAGACCTCCTAAGAAGACACCTAAGTGACCTCCTGAACAGACATTTGGGCAAAACTTTGAGGAAGACTTGGAAACAAATTATCTTTCCCATTGGTATTTTTATTGTTACTGTTGTTAGGCTGGCATTTCTTCCGTTTGGTGATTCGGAAAGCATTTTCAATTTTTTAAATCGAGTATCCAAAGCCATGAATCTTTCAAAAAGATCACGAAAACCCACGAAAATGTGGCTGAACTCCTTTTGGGGTTGTCTCATGAAGGCACGCATTTCATTTTCAACAGTGCGGCAATCATGACAGCTCCAAGTGAGTCCGACTTTGCTGGATATTAAGTCCACGACTCGACCACCTAGATTTGTGAACCCAGCACAAGAAACGTGAGCCATGGTTTCACATAACCAATAACAGACATAAACTTCGGCTTGCGATATCTTCTTCTGGCTAGGACACTTTTTGTAACAGCAGTCCAACATAGTGAAACAACAAAGACCTCAAACAAAAGCACTAAAAGACGAGGTAATCAATTTCACGCAAGCGTATCCGTGAAATAAACGTATATGATATAAATAACTTACTAGCTGGGAGTTATTTTAGAGCACTGCACAACTGGAAGACAGCTGAGTGTTAAACAGCGAAACAGTGGACGCAAAAGAACATGCAAAAAGAGCCTAAATGACTTGCAATTAGCAAATACCAACAACTTAACGTGTTGAACTATATTGATTGAACCGCACGAAAATGCACAAATATTCATAAAATACACTATTATTGTATATGTTATCCACTTATAACTTATTATGATTTATGTTATATGAATTATAAAAATATTTAACTTGTTTATAAAAGTAAAATAAACAAAAAAACTTCAAGAGCGATCAAAAACACGTCGATTAGCTAAAAAGGTTGCCAGATGACAGATGACAATGCATTTGTAGACAAAGCGGTAGAGCAGTGGTTAGCGATAGCGAGCGAGCGGATGGAGGTTCGAGAACAGCTCCGGGCACCACTTTTTTTTATTGAAAAGAGTTTTTTCTATTTTTAAAACATAGTGGTCTGTTTATCGGACTTCGGTAGATTATTTCCATAAATTTTTGTGATTTTTCTATTGAAATATAAAAATCGACAATTCTTTTCATAGGTCCTTAAATTTTGTTCTAAACGAAGTGGTTAGCGGTCGTCTTAAATCTTACTAAAGACAACAACTCATTTCTATTCATTCAGATTTACAACCCGAACACCAAACAGGTTAGACATTTTTTTTTTTTCAAAAATCAATATAAAATATCTTTTTAAATATTTCTAAGTTATGGTTAAGGAAAAAAGATAGAAATTCCTCAAATTGTTTTTGCAAAAGACTAGATTTTGCCCGATGGAGGTTCGAGAACAGCTCCGGGCACCACTTTTTTTTATTGAAAAGAGTTTTTTCTATTTTTAAAACATAGTGGTCTGTTTATCGGACTTCGGTAGATTATTTCCATAAATTTTTGTGATTTTTCTATTGAAATATAAAAATCGACAATTCTTTTCATAGGTCCTTAAATTTTGTTCTAAACGAAGTGGTTAGCGGTCGTCTTAAATCTTACTAAAGACAACAACTCATTTCTATTCATTCAGATTTACAACCCGAACACCAAACAGGTTAGACATTTTTTTTTTTTTCAAAAATCAATATAAAATATCTTTTTAAATATTTCTAAGTTATGGTTAAGGAAAAAAGATAGAAATTCCTCAAATTGTTTTTGCAAAAGACTAGATTTTGCCCGATGGAGGTTCGAGAACAGCTCCGGGCACCACTTTTTTTTATTGAAAAGAGTTTTTTCTATTTTTAAAACATAGTGGTCTGTTTATCGGACTTCGGTAGATTATTTCCATAAATTTTTGTGATTTTTCTATTGAAATATAAAAATCGACAATTCTTTTCATAGGTCCTTAAATTTTGTTCTAAACGAAGTGGTTAGCGGTCGTCTTAAATCTTACTAAAGACAACAACTCATTTCTATTCATTCAGATTTACAACCCGAACACCAAACAGGTTAGACATTTTTTTTTTTTTCAAAAATCAATATAAAATATCTTTTTTAATATTTCTAAGTTATGGTTAAGGAAAAAAGATAGAAATTCCTCAAATTGTTTTTGCAAAAGACTAGATTTTGCCCGATTTGACCACTTTTGAACATGTATTTTTTTTTTTTTAAACAATATTCCTACATTTTTTTTTTATCAAATCAAAAATCGATATAAAATGTCTTTTTAAATATTTCTAAGTCATGGTTAAGGAAAAATGCTAGAAACCCCTCAAAATGTTTTTTGGGAAAGGCTAGATTTTGCCCGGTTTAACCACTTTTGAATACATTTTTTTTTTAAATAAATATACCTACATTTTTTTTTTCAAAAATCAAATCAAAAATCGATATAAAATGTCTTTTTGAATATTTCTAACAACAACATGTTTTTGGAAAAGGCTAGATTTTGCCCGGTTTAACCACTTTTGAATAACTTTTTTTTTAATCCATATACCTACATTTTTTTCAAAAATCAAATCAAAAATCGATATGAAATGTATTTTTAAATAATTCTAAGTTATGGTTAAGGAAAAAATGTAGACAACCATCAAGGCTAGATTCTGGCTGATTGGACCACTTTGAATATATATATTTTTTTTAAATAAATTTTCCTAAATTTTTTTTTAAATCAAATCAAAAATCAATACTTTTTAAATATTTCTAAGTTATGGTTAAGGAAAAATGCTAGAAACCCCTCAAAATATTTTTGGAAAAGGCTAGATTTTGCCCAGTTTAACCACTTTTGAATAACTTTTTTTTAAATCAATATACCTACATTTTGTTCAAACATGAAATCAAAAATCGATATGAAATTTCTTTTTAAATATTTCTAAGTTATGGTTAAGGAAAAAAGGTAGAAAACCCTCAAACTGTTTTTTTTTTTAAGGCTAGATTCTGGCTGATTGGACCACTTTGAATATATATATTTTTTTTTCAATCAATATTCCTAAATTTTTTTTTTAATCAAATCAAAAATCAATATAAAATGTCTTTTTAAATATTTCTAAGTTATGGTTAAGGGAAAAAGCTAAAAAACCCTCAAAATATTTTTGGAAAAGGCTAGATTTTGCCCGGTTTAACCACTTTTGAATAACTTTTTTTAAATCAATATACCTACATTTTGTTCAAAAATCAAATCAAAAATCGATATGAAATGTCTTTTTAAATATTTCTAAGTTATGGTTAAGGAAAAAAGGTAGAAAACCCTCAAACTGTTTTTTTTTAAGGCTAGCTTCTGGCTGATTGGACCACTTTGAATATATATATTTTGTTCAATCAATATTCCTAATTTTTTTTTTTAAATCAAATCAAAAATCAATATAAAATGTCTTTTTAAATATTTCTAAGTTATGGTTAAGGAAAAAAGGTAGAAAACCCTCAAACTGTTTTTTTTTAAGGCTAGATTCTGGCTGATTGGACCACTTTGAATATATTTATTTTTTTTAAATCAATATTCCTAAATTTTTTTTTAAATCAAATCAAAAATCAATACTTTTTAAATATTTCTAAGTTATGGTTAAGGAAAAATGCTAGAAACCCCTCAAAATGTTTTTGGAAAAGGCTAGATTTTGCCATATACCTACATTTTTTTCAAAAATCAAATCAAAAATCGATATGAAATGTATTTTTAAATAATTCTAAGTTATGGTTAAGGAAAAAATGTAGACAACTCTCAAGGCTAGATTCTGGCTGATTGGACCACTTTAAATATATATATATTTTTTTAAAATAAATTTTCCTAAATTTTTTTTTTAAATCAAATCAAAAATCAAAAATCAATACTTTTTAAATATTTCTAAGTTATGGTTAAGGAAAAATGCTAGAAACCCCTAAAAATGTTTTTGGAAAAGGCTAGATTTTGCCCGGTGTAACCACTTTTGAATAACTTTTTTTTAAATCAATATACCTATGTACATTTTGTTCAAAAATGAAATCAAAAATCGATATGAAATGTCTTTTTAAATATTTCTAAGTTATGGTTTAGGAAAAAAGGTAGAAAACCCTCAAACTGTTTTTTTTTAAGGCTAGATTCTGGCTGATTGGACCACTTTGAATATATATACTTTTTTTCAATCAATATTCCTAAATTTTTTTTTAAATCAAATCAAAAATCAATATAAAATGTCTTTTTAAATATTTCTAAGTTATGGTTAAGGAAAAAAGGTAGAAAACCCTCAAACTGTTTTTTTTTAAGGCTAGATTCTGGCTGATTGGACCACTTTGAATATATTTATTTTTTTTAAATCAATATTCCTAAATTTTTTTTTAAATCAAATCAAAAATCAATACTTTTAAATATTTCTAAGTTATGGTTAAGGAAAAATGCTAGAAACCCCTCAAAATGTTTTTGGAAAAGGCTAGATTTTGCCCGGTTTAACCACTTTTGAATAACTTTTTTTAAATCAATATACCTACTTTTTTTTTGCCCGACTTGACCACTTTTGAATATTTTAGTTTTTTTTTAATCAATATACCTACATTTTTTTCAAAAATCAAATCAAAAATCGATATAAAATGTCATTTTTAATATTTCTAAGTTATGGTTAATGAAAAAAGCTAGAAACCCCTCAAAATATTTTTGGAAAAGGCTAGATTTGCCCGGTTTAACCACTTTTGAATAACATTTTTTTTTAATCAATATACCTACAATTTTTTCAAAAATCAAATCAAAAATCGATATGAAATGTATTTTTAAATATTTCTAAGTTATGGTTAAGGAAAAAAGATAGAATAACCTTTAACTGTGTTTGCAAAAGGCTAGATTTTGCCCGATTTGACCACTTTTGAATACATTTTTTTTTTTAATCAATACACCTACATTTTTTCAAAAATTAATTCAAAAATCGATATAAAATGTTTTTTTGAATATTTCTAAGTTATGGTTAAGGAAAAAAGCTAGAAACCCCTCAAAATGTTTTTGGAAAAGGCTAGATTTTGCCCGGTTTAACCACTTTTGAATAACTTTATTTTAAATCAATATACCTACATTTTGTTCAAAAATCAAATCAAAAATCGATATGAAATGTATTTTTAAATATTTCTAAGTTATGGTTAAGGAAAAAAGGTAGAAAACCCTCAAACTGTTTTTTTAAAAGGCTAGATTTTGGCCGATTTGACCACTTTTGAATATATATATTTTTTTTAAATCAATATTCCTACACTTTTTTTTTAAATCAAATCAAAAATCGATATAAAATGTCTTTTTAAATATTTCTAAGTTATGGTTAAGGAAAAATGCTAGAAACCCCTCATAATATTTTTGGAAAAGGCTAGATTTCTAAGTAATGGTTAAGAAAAAAAGGTAGAAAACCCTCAAACTGTTTTTTAAAAGGCTAGATTTTGGCCGATTTGACCACTTTTGAATAAATTTTTTTTTTTAAATCAATACACCTACATTTTTTTTTTTCAAAAATGAAATCAAAAATCAATATAAAATGTCTTTTTAAATATTTCTAAGTTATGGCTAAGGAAAAAAGCTAGAAAACGCTCAAACTATTTTTTTAAAAGGCTAGATTTTGGCCGATTTGACCACTTTTGAATACATTTTTTTTTTTTTTAAATCAATATAGCAGGGTACGCACGTCTAGAACGGTGGAGCTGTGTCTGCCGTCGATCATGACATGATCATTTTGATTTCTTGTTCTTTGATCAGGGGACAGCCAGGTGGCTTGGTGTATTCGCTTATGCTGGAACCTGGTACTACTGATGGCCATATTGCGGGAAGCGGCGAATCAACCTAGTGCCGTTGGGGGATGTTATATCGTGGAGACTGAATTTTCCAACTGTATCATGCAGGGGGCAGCGATCATACGCTTGTTCAAGTTTATCGTAGAAGGAGTCCTTCTCTGCGTCCTCCGTCTCCTCAGTCGGCGCATAGGCGCAGATAAATGTTATGTTGAAAAACCTCGCCTTGATGCGAATCGCAGCGAGACGCTCGTCCACAGGAGTGAACGCTAGTACTTGGCGGCGAAGTCTCTTTCCCACCACAAATGCTACACCACGCGCTTTGCCGCGTGTCTGGCCACTGTAGTATACGTCACAAGGACCGATAGTCGTCTTTCCTTGCCCCGTCCATCGCATTTCCTGCAGGGCGGTGATGTCAGCCTTTGGGTTCGCGAGGACATCAACCAGTCGGGCAGCGGTACGCTCCCTAGAAAGGGTCCGGACATTCCACGTACATGCCCTAATATCCTTCTCGTAGTCCATAATTCGTTTTGCCGGGTCGTCAACATTAAAGGGGGTTCTCATCCGAGGCTTTGTTGTTTTTCTTTTCATTGGAATTCGGTTTTTTACGTGGCGGGTCCCACCCAGCGCACAACCCGTTTCGGTTTTTTTTTAGAATATTTACACATTTATATAGCGAGCCGCTTGATTCAAGACAGACGCCCGCTTGCAGCCGCACCTCATGGTAAACAGACGCTGCGCAAAAGACCTCGGTGAGCCCTTAAACCAAGTATGTCAGAGTTGCCCCACCGGGGCTCCCTCTCTTTCTGCCGCTAGCCTAGATAGCTCACGTTGCCCAGAGTGTACGAACGAGGACGCAAGAGTCGGGATTGGGCAAGGTCCACAGCAACCACACCCCACTACACTTAGTGGATAGTATATCAAAATTAAAGAGCTATATATGTATCTCCTAGAAGATTCAGGCCTCTTGCAATGTGTTTTCGGCTGCTTTCTACTATTTTTTACAAATTGGCAGGATCTTCTATGCTGAATCCGAAAGGAACCTGTAGGGCAGAATAATTTTAGCTGGGACCTTCGGTATGATATACCAGCTACCTCTACACCACGGCTTCCGCTTCCAGCAGCTTCAAAAATAGAGCACATATCGCTCTAAAACCTCATAAAATTTATTGTTTACAAAATTTTAATTGAAAAATTTCATTTAAAAAACAATTAAATGAAATTGTGAGGAGAAGTCAGTTAAAAAAACTGAAGCTTTCAAAATTGTGACGTCATTTGAAAAAAAAAAACGTTTTTCTCAAATTAAATTACAAATACGCGGTTGTCGGGATGCGTTGTTGTAGCCATCCTTTGCCCTGCCTAGTCGGAAGATCCACTTATAAAAAGTTACGTGGCAGATCAGACAGGGGTTGTACGGGTGTTCACAGTCCTTTGCCGTATGAATCCGATACACCTTGCGGTACTGCCCGACTATCTTGGGAACGATTTCGTGGATTTTAGTCGCCTCTTACGACCGGCATACCTACCTCAGGCATATTCTAAACCCCTAAACCGCAGGAGGCGGGTGGCGGAATGCGTGATCTGTAGTAGTTGCTTCATGGTATTCAACCATCAAATGCAAGTTGTCGATCGGTCGAATTACTATTAACACGGTGGAACGACAAAAAATCGACCAGGAAATCGAAACTTATTTTGATGCTAGAATACTAGAAAACGGCTAGTCGGAGAAAATTTTAGGCTATGCAGCTTTTGTAGGGAATCCGAGTTCTTACAAAAATATGTTCAGGTAAATTGGGGTTTACAGCAATGGTTTGTCGTTTTTTACCAAATATGAGGCAAAGTCTGTGAAATCTAAACTAGCGATGATAGACCTCTAGAATTTAATATTAAGATCTGTAATTTTTACAGTAATATTTTTTCACCTTTTTTCACCCGGCGGCCAGTGTGCCTCTGGTTTCCTACAGCTACCACTACACTGAGAGAAATGCCTTGAATATTGTGATAATATCACTATTGATAGCGACGAGTTTGATGCAATATTCATTCAGAATGAGCGAGTTATCAAATATTATTTGCTCTCAATAAAAAGTCAAATGACATGTCATCCATTTCGATATGATGTACTATTTTTTATATGTATGGATAGAATACTAATATATTTGAACACCATGTCTAGGTTAGGTTAGGTTCATATTTACTGCATAGTAATAATGTTAGAGGCAGCGTATTAATATATATGGGCGAAATGTACATTTTTCTGGGACGCATAATCATAATAGTTCAACAATTTTTACTATGGATTACCTAACAATATTAAAATTTGTTAGAGCGTTTTTTTGGACTCAAAATTTTTTTAATTTATGATTGAACATTTTTCTAAAAATTTTATAACATGCCGTAGCGGAGTGATAGAACACTGGCCTAACATATACACATAGATACAAAAGAGAAACATTTAAAAATCTCATAATTACATGCAAATTTACAGAAAAAAATTATGTTGACTTCATGAGATTCGATTATACACTGTCGGAATGCTTTAGATTCCGATCGGCACGCTCTCGGAATGCGCAGGGATTCCGATCAGTATGGCGTCGGAATGCATTTGATTCCGATCAGCGCAGAGACGGCAGGTCGTGATACTAATCCAAATATTATTGACGTTGCTGGAATGCAATCGATTCCAATCAACTCAGTAGGCGGCAGTCCAAAGACCCTTCGGAGGAATGTATTAGATTCAAGGCGAATTCATTACAGGTGGCATCCTCACACCATATGGTTTCTTCTTCTTCCTTGAAAATCCAATCGTAGCTGTCAAATTTCTTATGTTGTTGCTTTGTCTGACATTTTTAGCCACAAGGAGTGTGTGCGTGCGTGTAGATCTGAATTCGCTCGAACACACCTGTATGAATTCGCCTTGATTAGATTCTAGTCTGCGCGTGACAGGACGTGTTACAAATAGAGTTATTAACGTTGTTGGAATGCAATCAATTCCAGTCAACTCAATCAGTGACAATCCTAAGGTTGGAAAGCACTCGTTTCCAATCCTTATCACTCCGTAAATTGTGTGTGTGCTATACAAATCATTGTAGTATGAGCACCAAATGCGCAGAGGATCGTGTTTGGCCAAGTTTAGACGACAAATGGGCAAGTGAAAGGGAACGTAATATCGGGATATTCTGACAGGTACATCAAAATTCAATCGGCCGAGAAGTTCGGAAGAATCTATCTCACATATTATCAGTTTATGGAGGAACATTACTCCAAGTAAAGTTCTTCGATAAGAATAAGAAGAAGCCTGCTTGTGTAAGGTGGAAGATGACGATTCGAATCCCAATTCGGTTTATATGGGTTTGATAAACAGGACACCACACACATGAGCAATACTCAAGAATTGGACGAACCAACGATGTGTAAAGGACCTTAGTGAGGTACGGGTCGTCAAACTCTTTAGCCCACCTTTTGACAAATCCAAGTACACCTATCGCCTTGTTGGAAATAGACGAGATATGCATTTTAAAACTCAGTTTTGGATCACAAAGAACACCTAGGTCATTTACACTAGAGATACGCTCCAAAGAGGTGCTATTTAGCATATAAGGTTTAAAGATAATTTGAAAGATAGCTTGTCAGCCATGTTAAAAGTCGAAACGGAAAACCCATCAGATCAAGTTTATGAATAAGAAGTTCATGATTGACAGAGTCGAATGCCTTACTAAAGTCAGTATTGATGACATCCGTTGGCTTCTTCTTCATAAAGCCATCAATTACTAGCGAGGTAAATACTAGCAAGTTGGTTGTGGATGACCGTTGACGTACAAAACCATGTTGAGAGGGAGATAATAAAGAAGTGCACTGATATTGAAGTTTGCTTGTAATAATCTGTTCGAACATCTTGGATGGCTGAGAGCTTAGCTATGCCCAAGGCGAATTCATTACAGGTGGCACCATCTCATCATATGGTTGTTTCTTCTTCCTGGAAAATCCAATTGTAGCTGTCAAATTGCTTATGTTGTTGCTTTGTCTGACATTTTCAGTTATAAGGAGTGTGTGCGTGTGTGTAGATCTGAATTCGCTCGAACTCACCTGTATGAATTCGCCTTGGCTATGCCCCTGTAGTTTTCGATATTTGACCTACTACCATTTTTACCACGCTTTTATGAGCTTCACTTGTATGTTTGCTTGTATGTATGTGACTCTCGTTCGGTCTAAGCCTCAGTGGCCCAAAAACCGTAAAATGTCCCTACAATATGGGTATCAAACGAAAGGGGAAGGCCCCAGGTTTCATTTGGACTTCGTCATATTTCGATAAATTTATCGATAACTGAGTTATCGGTCATCGGTCAAAATATGATTGACCAAAAACCTTAAAATTTCCCTACAATATGGGTGTCAAACGAAAGGGGAAGGCCCCAGGTCTCATTTGGACATCGATATAAAATGTGTTTGCCCGAAAACCTTAAAATTTCCCTACAATATGGGTATCAAACGAAAGGGGAGGTGCAGAGGTTTCCTTTGGACTTCTGTACATTTCGATATATTTATCGATTATTTCATAGGACATTTGACTAAAAAGTAAAAAATAAATATAGTTAAAAAAAACTAAAACTCACGCTTTTAGATTAGTATTGATTTAGTATTGAACTAAAAAGTTTAAAATAATTTTAAAACCCCTACACAGTAGTATTGTGGAAAGAGCGTGGTCCGCTTTGTGCCACAATTTTCATATATCGAGCGCTCGACTCTTGTTGTGGAGTTTTACCTTTCGCAGTGGACTTTATCGGGTTACCTCAGGTTGACCCTCAGGTTCCGGGATAGACTTTAGCGGTTCACCGATGATAAAGTGCCCCGGCGTTAGGGCTTCGAGGTCGAGCGCGTTTGTCGAAACCTCACATAATGAATTACGCAAGCTTCTACTTCCGTTAATAGCGTGCTGAATTCCTCATAAGATAAGAGGGTTTCTCCTAAGACGCGTTTCAAATGGTACTTGATACGTTTTATACCGGTTTCCCAGTATCCGCCCATGTGGGGCGCGGTCGGTGGATTGAAGCGCCATTCTATGTGAGAATCAGCGAAAAAATTTCGAAGCGTATCATCTGCCACACACTTCTCGTACATGATACGAAGCTCCTTCTCGGCTCCAACGAAGTTCGTGCCATTATCGGAGAACATCGTTTTGCAATAGCCCCTCCGATTTATAAAACGTTTGAATGCGTTGAGAAATGCAGGGGTTGACAGATCTCCTACGAATTCTAGATGCATCGCACCCGTGCACATACAAATAAACGAGCAAATATATCCTTTCGTAGATTTCGCCCCTCTTCCATGAGTAAATTTATACGAATAGGGGCCGGCGAAGTCTACTGCAGTGCGTGTAAAGCAGCGAGCGTAAGTTGTACAAGATGCTGGAAGGTCACCCATGGACTGTTTGGCAGCGTTACGATTGATGCAAGTCCACTTAACACACTTATGATAAATACTGCGGACTAAACTGCGGGCGCCAATTATCCAGTAGCGACGTTGTAATACGACCTGCATTATTCGCGGCCCAGCATGTAACGTGAAGCGGTGTATGTCAGATATTATTAGTCGCGAAAGCGGGGAATTTTTTGGCAAGATTATGGGATGCCTGACATCATTCGCGACCTCTGCGGATTTAAGTCGTCCACCTACCCGAAGAATACCGGTCGGGTCAAGAAACGGCTGCAAGCGTAACAAACTACTACCTAACGGGATCGGCCGTTTTGCGGTGCAAAGGGAGATCTCGTTAGCAAAGTAAAATGTTTGCGAATACTTGATTAAGCAGCGTTCAGATTCGATTAACTCCAGACTGCTTAAAGCATCACATCGTTTTTCAGCAAGACGTTTGATAGACGAACGAGTGTTGGCAATAAACCTCAATGCGTAAGCGATGACACGGCGAAGCTTGGAAAACGACGAATACTTCATGATGACCGGCCAATGGTCGTCCGAGTTCATCACGTGGGCTGCAACCTTGTTTCGGACGCCTACATCGGTTGTGTGCTGCTTCAAAGAATTGTTTTTCCACCAAAGCTCATGGCCAAGCAAATCAGACGGAGACATCCCCCTAGATGCACAGTCAGCAGGATTTAATTCAGATCGCACATGATTCCAACACTCGGGAGGCAAGATCTCTTGGATATCGGCAACGCGATTTGCTATGAAAGTTACCCATCTGCTAGGGTGTGCTTGCAGCCAGGCTAGGGTGAAAGTCGAATCCGTCCAAGCGTACAGCGGGTAGCGGAGATCGGCCCAGCTGTTCAAAACGCTACGTACTAACTTCGAAGCTAAATGCGCCGCACAAAGTTCTAGACGCGGTAATGTAGTTGTTTTAAGCGGTGATACTTTAGTTTTCGAAGAAATTGCAGAAACTGTGGCCGTACCGTCGTATTGTAAGGTACGAGCGTAGATAACGGCGGCGTAAGCGCGTTCGGAAGCGTCAGCAAAAACATGAAGCTCCGTGAATGATCCGGTTGCTCCAGACCCAAGCCAGCGATCCACCTTCAATTCTCTCAGTTTCTGCAGTTGAAACCGATGATCTAGCCACGCCTTACTGATCGAATCAGGGATCATGTCATCCCACCCAACCGAAGAGAGCCAAACGTCCTGAAACCACATCTTCCATTTTATTGTCACCGGTGCGAGTAGGCCCAAAGGGTCGAACAGAGTGCTGGTATCGGCTAAAAACGATCTTTTAGTTAGTCTTGTAGGTTCTGCTTTCAGGTCGACTGCAAAAGTAAAGTGATCTTCCTCTGTATCCCATGTTAGACCGAGCGCATGTATCTCCTTACCATCGACTACGTAGTGCGAGATGCTGCCTGCAGATTCAGATATACTTTCCTTGAGCTCTTTGCAATTCGTTGCCCATTTTCGCAGCTCGAAACCACCTTCCTTCAAAATCTCCGACACGTTCCGATGTAAGGATTGCAAATGAGTTTTACAGGATGCACCAGTAAGCAAGTCGTCCATGTAAAAGTCGTTCAGGATCACGGAACGGGATCTTTCGCAGCTGTTTGAAGAATCTTTGGCGGTTTGTTGCAGGGACTTTACAGCTAAATGAGACGCGGCCGCCTCACCATATGTCACACGTAGCATGCGGTAATCTTGAATGGGCGAAGATGGATCGGTACGCCAAACGATACGTTGCAAATCGAAGTGTTTCGAGGATACGCATACCTGACGATACATCTTCGCAACATCCGCGGTTACAGCATAACGGTGAGTTCGAAACCGTAGCAATATAGAATAAAGATCCTGTTGTAATTGCGGTCCAACAACCAGCGCGTCGTTTAATGAATTACCAGACGAAGTTTTGGCAGAAGCATTAAAAACTACTCTTAGCTTCGTCGTAAGGCTTGACTCCTTCAATACTGCATGATGCGGCATGTAATAGACGGCATTGTTCGTCTCGCTGGTTACGGCTTCCATATGCCCCATTTCCAAAAGCTCCTGCATGAACTCGTTGTAATGTGCCTGCAAGTTGTTGTCACGAGCCATCCTCCGTTCGATGCGTAGTAGGCTACGGACTGCGAGATCGCGAGAATCACCCAATGGAACATCAACTTTCAGCGGTAACTCCACTAGAAAGCGACCATCGGGCGATCTGCGGTGCGTAGATGCGAAGTGATCTTCGCAGAATCGTTCTTCGTACGTTAGATGCTGTTTGCGCGGAGACTCCTCAAGTTCCCACAGCCTAGTCAGAGCTCGATCGATATGCACATCACAGTGCAGCGTTTGTACTTGGGACGACGACGACGACGTATCAACATTTCCGCACAAAGTCCAACCAAATACTGTTTTTTGAGCGATGGGTGTACCGGGTGGACCCTTACGGAGTTCGGTACAGATGAGACGACCCATGACATCCATCCCCACTAAAATATCGACGCGTCCGGGTTTCATAAACTGCGGGTCAGCCAGAACCAAACCCCGAATATGAGTCCATTCAGGGATGTCCAACGTTTGCGATGGCAAGTCGCCTGTGATTTTTGGCAAAATCAGGGCATCTATGGTGTAAGTGTCATCCGAGGAACACGAAGAAAGAATAAGTGAAGTCTCACCCTTACAGCGACCTCCCTGCGAAGACCCGATACCGGTGACGACTACTGAGGATGATGTTCGGGGTAGTCCCAATCGCTGAACACACGCTTCGGTTACAAAGGTCGCATGTGAACCCGAGTCAAATAAAAGCCGAGCTGTCTGCCATCGGTTGGAGCTATCGCGAACCTTCACAGATGCGGTTGATAGCAACACGGTGTGTTGCCTTACAGGTAGCGGGTCGGCTTCGGATCTCAGACATGACGAGACAGAGGTGGCAGCTGAGTTTGATGGCGGGTTAACGACGGGGGATGCGGGACTTGTCGACGAAGTTGTATCGATGATGGCAGAGGGTGCGGTGCGGTTTGCCTCAGCGACGCAATGAGCGGATGTGGTGCTCGCGGTTGACACTCTAACACCATGGAGCAGCGTATGGTGCCGTTGATGGCATATGCGGCATCTGGACGTACTGTTGCAACGGTCTTTGTAACGTCCTGGACTCAAGCAATTTAGACAGGCTTTGGATTCTTTAAGAAATTTCGATTTGGCGGGAGCGTCTAAATTTCGAAACTTCTCGCAAGTATAAATTCGGGGTCCTGCATTGCAGTATAGACATCGCGTATTGCCTTGCTCCGAGATCGCGTGCAAACCTTTTGTTGAATTTCCAGCTGACTTTACGGGTGTTACCTTCCCTACTGATGCCTGGGGATCAGGCGTAGTTAGCATCGCTAACGAACGGCATCTAATTTCCAAAAAGGAAGTCAACTGATCTAGGGTTGGCGGCTCATCGCTAACCAGCGACAACTCCCACTGCTTCCGGGTCTCGAACGCCAATTTGTTGACGATCTCGTGAACGAGCCAATCGTCCCAAAAATCGACCGGCCTACCTAACGCTTTGAGCTCCCGTATGTGCTGTAGAAATGCATTTAGTACGCTCTTTATGCCATCAGCAGAGTCAGTTGTGACTTTTTTGATCTCACCTATAGCCCTAAGATGCGCTTCAACGATGACGCGTATAACCTTATAGCGCGACTTGAGTAGGTTCCACGCCTCAGTATAGTTCGCGTCGCTGATTTTAAACCCACTTATAATGCTAAGGGCGTCTCCCTTTAAGCAGCTACGCAAATAATATAATTTTTGCCCACCTGACAAGGCGGCATTGTTGTCGACCAGTGAACAGAACGCGTCATAAAACGCAATCCATTCAGTTGAATCGCCGGCGAAAGTTGGCAGATCCATTTTAGGCAGTCGAATGGATGCGGACACAGTAGCTTGCGAAGAAGTTGGTTGCGACCCAGGTTCCGCCCTACATTTTTGCACGCGCCTAAAATTGGCTAACGCCGTGCAATACCAGGTTTCACCCTGTATGCGCGCATTCTCCTCCACCTCGATGTTGTCGACTCCACAAGACTCTTCCACTGCATCTTGCGCGGTGTTGAAACGAGCCCATTGCTCAGTCAACAATGTCAAATAGCTTTCGACATTATCGACGTCCAGAATAAAAGCGTCGTCATTACTCTTCGTCATATACCTCTTGATGGCGTTGAGGGCAGACTCACGCGTTTTGACGAATGCAGACATTTTGTTTAAATAATAATGTAATAGCAGAAATTTATTTATTTGTTAAGTATTACAAATGAATATGTACGTATGTATGTAAGTGCTGATGCCTTGCTTATTGCTGCTTGCAGAGGCCAAGTCAAAGTCAAAGGCGAAACGGAAAATCAAAAAGTACGAGAAATCAGCAAAGGACAATTTTCAAAGGGCAAGTGAATGTCACGGCGGTTCTCCGTTATGAATTTTATGACACCTTTGAAACGAAATTTATTGCAGCTTATTAGTTTTGCGTTGATAATAATATTTAGATATATTACGATATGATGTATTTCGATTTAATGTATATATGATTATATACTTGCAGTTGATAGCGAATTCGGTTCGTAGTTGTTCGTGTTGTTGTTGTTGCGGGTTTCTTCATAAAAGCGGCTTACCAATTCCATGCAGGTTTCCAATTGAAATAATAAGCGGATGGTTACAGTAATAACACTTTAATGTATTAGAGTAAAACTTATTACAAAGTAACCACTAAAACTATGAAAATTATTATTCAAAAAAGAACTCGGGCGGTCGTATATGCGGAAGAATGTATAAGTGAAGAATAATATATGAACGAAAAATGAATGAATAGCAAATGTCAAAATGTACATTATTACGGATGATTGATGTGATTGAAGATTGACCCTTCTAATACGAATAAATTATATACAGAGTTGCAAGATCAAACTCAACAACGCTTTTCCCACATAATGCTAGTTTTTTTACTACGCTTTCATTAGCTTTACTTGTACATACATTCATATGTATGTTTGCTTGCTTGTATGTAACTCTACTTCAGTCTACCCGATAGTGGCATATGACTGTCACAAAAACCTTGAAATATGCCTTCAATATGGGTATCAAACGATAGGGGATTGCATTTGGACTTCGATATATTTATCGATAACTAAGTTATCGGTCATAATGCCTACAATCAAAGGGAAGGTCCACAGGTTTCTATTGGTTTTTGGAATATTTCGATATATTTATCGATAACTGAGTTATCGGTCAAAATGAGATTGTACAATAATATTGAATATTGCCTACAATATGTTTATCAAACGCAAGTGGAAGCCCAGAGGTTTCGTTTTGACTACGGTATAATTCGATATATTTATCGATTACTTCATAACACATTTAACTAAAAAGTAAAAAATTAATATAGTTTAAAAAGCGAAAACACGCGCTTTTAAAGAATATTACAATAAAAAGGTAAAAAAAAATTTAATAAAAAACGAAGATTATGGAATAAAGCGGACCACGCTTTTTCCACAATACTACTGTGTAGGGGTTTTAAAATTATCTTCAACTTTTTAGTTCAATACTCTAAAAGTGTGAGTTTTAGTTTTTTTAAACTATATTTATTATGCAAAGGTATAATAAAAGATGTTTTCCATAGTGAAACGATGCAGAGATAATTTTAATAATTTTAAGATTGGCCCAGATAAATTTTCAGCACAATACTTAAGTATACAGCTGGGAACACCATAGGGACCCGGAGAAAAGTTCGGCTTCAATGTTTTAAGACTCTGAAGAACAATACCATTATCGATAACAGGATTAAGAACGCAATTTGAACTTTTCAGGTGATAGGGATAAGGACTATTTTGAAAACGTGTGGATGAATAAGTCGAATGAAAGAATTTCGAAAAAAGTTCTGCAATATCATCATCAGTAGTGGCACTTTTCCTTTTAAAGGTAAATGAAGATGGATATCCCGAAGTTTTTCGTTTCGAATTAACAGAATTTTACAGAGAACTAAGTAATCCTTATAGCATCGTTGATTAAGAAAATTAAGATTTTTTAAATCGCTTATAAAGCCTAGATCTAATGTTGTTAAGTCTGATAAGCTGTTTTGAGAACCATGGAGCCAGTATTGATGTAACGGAAAGGAACGCAATTATCAAAAAAGCTATCGAGGACACTCTAAAATATCGAGACGGCAGAATCAACGTAATTGCAAGCGAAAGATTTGACCAGTCATGGCAAGCTATCAATTCATTTAACCTGGTGAAGTCCGCCTTATAGAAGCATCTAGAACGTGTTCGCTCATTAATATTAGTTGGACGGGAATGGATGACATCAAGCACAACCTAAAGTGTAGGATGTATAGGGTCCTCAGGAAGTGATAAAGGAGGAATTTGAGTGAGGGCAGTACCCACCGAGCCATCGACAAACACTAGATCCAGCAACTTATTTTTACTGTTAAGTACGTTATTAATCTGTAAAAGGGACGTATTTAGCAAGCTGTTAACGAAATCATGCTGACTAGTAGGTGTCACATGGTTCGAACCACTAATATTAGCCCAACTCAATGAAGCCAAGTTGAAATCACCAACAACAACTAGACGATCATTATCTCGTAGCCGATAGTACAAATTACAAATGGCCTGCTGTGACAAGCATAAACATTCAAATCTGATCGAGGCGGTATATATGAACAGCAAACAAATGCACTAAGTGAACCAAGGGCGAGTCTTACTGCTATGAATTCAATATTAGTATCAATGTCCAATAATATCAACTCAGATGATAGGCTTGAGACCACGGCAATGAGGACGCCTCCAGCCCTGCAGCTTCGGTCACGCCGATAAACAACATATTTATTTGAGAAAACCTCAGAGTTAAAATTATCTGGCTATAACCAGGTCTCTGTAAAAGCTACTACGTGTGCAGTAAAAGAGAAACTGTTAAGATAGAAAGGAACCCATTTTGATCGTAAACCACGAACATTTTGGTAATTAACGACAAGACGGGACGAGTTGAAAATTACTTTTGTGTTGCTCTTACAGTGACGATCATTTAGTTTTTTGAACTTTCTGATTCTGTCACAGTCGTCTATTTTCTGAACAATTGTACAACAGAATGCTCCGGCCAAAAATCAGACGAAAGTACCGTATCAAAAATGGCGTCAGGAACAAATATTCGAAATGATGAAATATCTCTTTCATAGCTGAAATTAATCTTATAAACATTGACGCTTCTGCTAGGTGCAATACCAAGTTTGGAACAAACATAGTTCACGATATCGCTCTCAACCATCGATGAATGTAGTCTCGTTACAAAAATAGCCCTACGAGGTGGTACGGCAGTCACTTGTCTGGGGCATCAGATTGCCCGCCTGAAGCAGGCCGGGAGTGAACTATTGTAAGACGGGGGACAGGGTATAGCACCAGTACAGACAGTTGTGGTTGTAGCAACCGAAGCTGCCAAAGTCTGCGCGAATGACACGCTAGTTGTTTTAGGTATTGCACCAGTACTACCAGTTGTGGCTATAGAAACCGAGGCTGACGAAATCTCCGTAATCGAAGTTAACGGGGGCTCTGAGGCAGGTATAGATGAAGGTGTAATTGGTGAGGCCAAAGAGATTAACATCGGCGAATGGGAGCCATTAGCGGTGCGACTATTACTGGATATAGGTCCAATCTGCTCTGAAAATAAGAGTGCCGGTATGTTCCTCTGACGACCAGCAGAAACACCAGAAGACCTCCTAAGAAGACACCTAAGTGACCTCCTGAACAGACATTTGAGCAGAACTTTGAGGAAGACTTGGAAACAAATTATCTTTTATTGTTACTGTTGTTAGACTGGCATTTCTTCCGTTTGGGTGATTCGGAAAGCATTTTCAATTTTTTAAATCGAGTATCCAAAGCCATGAATCTTTCAAAAAGATCACGAAAACCCACGAAAATGTTGCTGAACTCCTTTTGGGGTTGTCTCATGAAGGCACGCATTTCATTTTCAACAGTGCGGCAATCATGACAGCTCCAAGTGAGTCCGACTTTGCTGGATATTAAGTCCACGACTCGACCACGTAGATTTGTGAACCCAGCACAAGAAACGTGAGCCATGTTTTCACATAGCCAATAACAGACATAAACTTCGGCTTGCGATATCTTCTTCTGGCTAGGACACTTTTTGTAACAGCAGTCCAACATAGTGAAACAACAAAGAACCAAACAAAAACACTAAAAGACGAGGTAATCAATTTGACGCAAGCGTATCCGTGAAATAAACGTATATGATTTAAATAACCTACTAGCTGGGAGTTATTTTAGAGCACTGCACAACTGGAAGACAGCTGAGTGTTAAACAGCGAAACAGTGGACGCAAAAAGAACATGCAAAAAGAGCCTAAATGACTTGCAATTAGCAAATACCAACAACTTAACGGGTTGAACTATATTGTTACACAAACAGGATGATTGAACCGCACGAAAATGCACAAATATTCATAAAATACACTATTATTGTATATGTTATCCAACTTATTACGGTTTATGTTATATGAATTATAAAAATATTTAACTTGTTTATAAAAGTAAAATAAACAAAACAACTTCAAGAGCAATCAAAAACACGTCGATTACCTAAAAAGGTTGCCAGATGACAGATGACAATGCATTTGTAGACAAAGCGGTAGAGCAGTGGTTAGCGATAGCGAGCGAGCGGATGGAGGTTCGAGAACAGCTCCGGGCACCACTTTTTTATTGAAAATAGCTTTTTCTTTTTTTTAAAACAGAGTGGTCTGTTTATCGGGCTTCGGTAGATTATTTCTATAAATTTTGGTGATTTTTCTATTGAAATATAAAAATCGACAATTCTTTTCATAGGTCCTTAAATTTTGTTCTAAACGAAGTGGTTAGCGGTCGTCTTAAATCTTACTAAAGGCAATAACTCATTTCTATTCATTCAGATTTACAACCCGAACACCAAACAAGTCTAGACATTTTTTTTTTTTTTTTTTCAAAAATCAATATAAAATATCTTTTTAAATATTTCTAAGTTATGGTTAAGGAAAAAAGATAGAAATTCCTCAAATTGTTTTTGCAAAAGGCTAGATTTTGCCCGATTTGACCACTTTTGAACATGTACTTTTTTTTTTAAATCAATATTCCTACATTTTTTTTTAATCAAATCAAAAATCGATATAAAATGGCTTTTTAAATATTTCTAAGTCATGGTTAAGGAAAAATGCTAGAAACCCCTAAAAATGTTTTTTAGAAAAGGCTAGATTTTGCCCGGTTTAACCACTTTTGAATAACTTTATTTTAAATCAATATACCAACAGTTTTTTCAAAAATCAAATCAAAAATCGATATGAAATGTATTTTTAAATATTTCTAAGTTGTGGTTAAGGAAAATATATAGAATAACCTTTAACTGTTTTTGCAAAAGGCTAGATTTTGCCCGATTTGACCACTTTTGAATACATTTTTTTTTTAATAAATATACCTAAATTTTTTTCAAAAATCAAATAAAAAATCGATATAAAATGTCTTTTTGAATATTTCTAAGTTATGGTTAAGGAAAAAACCTAGGAACCCCTGAACATGTTTTGGAAAAGGCTAGACTTTGCCCGGTTTAACCACTTTTGAATAACTTTTTTTTAAATCAATATACCTACATTTTGTTCAAAAATCAAATCAAAAATCGATATGAAATTTACACGGTTTAACCACTTTTGAATAACTTTTTTTAAAATCAATATACCTAGATTTTGTTTAAAAATCAAATCAAAAATCGATATGAAATTTTTTTTTTAAATGGTTAAGGAAAAAAACTTTATACTTTAACTGTTTTTGCAAAAGGCTAGATTTTTCCCTAACCAGAATTTGTAATTTACCAACTCTAAAAAGATGAAAAAAGCCATGTATAATAAATTTCTATAAATAGAACTCATATTTCTACAAAATGAATTTCATTCTTTCGCTCAATAAGCCCCTCCTATTATTAGAGAAATTATTTTCACTCCCTCGCTCATTGAGTAATTGGGTCCATTATTTATACTAGAGTTTGCCCAGTGGTTGAAATTCAACCACAAAACCGTATTTTATTTCCCTGCCTTTTTGCGATTTCTTAAATTTTCCTTTCTTTTCCTTTTTTTATATATTTCGTTTCTATACATTCCTATTATTTTAGCCTTTTCCTCCCTCTTTACACAATTCAGTAATATAGTTTCAATGATGATAATTATTTATTCTAGTTCGTCTTTATACGTCTTTCTTCCCTTTCCTTTTCTTTCCTTTCCTCTCCTTTCATCTCTTTTGACTTTCTTTCCCTTCCCATGCCCTTCCCTTTTCTTTCCTTTCCTTTTCTTACCTCTAGTTCTTTTATTTCCCTTCTTTCTTTTCTTTTCTGTTCCTTTCTTTTATTTTCTGACCTTTCATTTCCATTAGATTCCTTTTTTTCATTCCTTTCCTTTCGTTTTCTTTCATATCCTTTGCTTTGGTTACGTTTCGATTCATTTAGTTTCCTTTCATTTAATTTATTTTCTTTTCATTTCATTTCTTTCCTTTTTTTCTTACCTTTATCTTCCATTACATTCCTTTTTTCCTTAGATTTCTTTTCCGGTCATTTCCTTTCCTTGCGTTTCCTTTCTTTCTTTCTTTTCCTTTTCGTAACTCTTTTAGTTTTCTTTCTTTTCCATTCATTTCCTTTACTTATTTTTCCCTTTTCACTACCTTTCTTTCCTTTATTTTCTTTATTTTTATTTTTATTTATTTTCCATACCTTCCTCCTCCCTACCTTCTTTTCCTTTTCTTCCTTTTCTTTGTTTTTCTCTATTTGCCTCTCGTTCCCATTCCTTTACTTTTATTACATTTCCTTTCTTTCCCTTCCTTTTTATACCTTTAATGAACATGAAATGGTATTATAACTTTGGTCCGATGTTTGTAAATATGAGAAGAAGAAGAGATAGACCCATCAATAAGTATACCGAAATGATCAGGATGACGAGATAAGTTGATTTAGCCACGTCCGTCTGTCTGTTTGAACGCAAACTAGTCCCTCAGTTTTTGAGATATTTGGCTGAAATTTGGTATGCGGTCACCATTTTCCAATATAGGAATCGTTTGTCGGAACCAGCAAGATCGGACCAATATAACATATAGCTCCCATACAACCGATTATTCCGATAAACGGATTTTGGGCTATAACTCCTGTAATTAAACACGTAGGAACGTGAAATTTTGGAAGCATCGCTATTTTTATATGTAAAATATCGATGTTGAAAATCATTGAAATGGGATAAATATTTCACATAGCCCCCATACAATCGATTGTTCCGATGAACGGATTTTGGTAGATAACTCCTGTAATTATATCGGTATGAACGTGAAATTTCGTAACTGTTGCTATTTTAGAATGTGGAATGTCGATGTTAAAAATCAATGAGATTGGACCAATATAACACATCGCCCCCATATAATCGATAGCTCCGATAATTTCGGTATGAGCTAAAATTAAATTCACACAGGCTGTACTGGGGATCAAACAGTGAAAATCGTGACGCTTATTCATGAAAGGTATTTAGCCTTCGGCACAGCCGAAGACAGCTTTCTTTACTTGTTTCTTTTGCATTCCTTTCCTTTCCCTACCTTTACTTGCCTTTGATTTTTCTCCCTTTTTTCTTTCCTTACCTTAACTTACCTTTTTTTCCTTTTATCGATTCCTTTCCTTCCCCATTCTTTCCTTTATTTTATACCTTTATTTATTTCGTTTTACTTTTTTTATAATTTTATCAATTTTCCATTTTTTGTTTTATTTCACAAAGTCTAGCCAGGAAGGGCCTTGCAGCTTATTTGTGATTTTATTTCAAAACATCAAGTCTGAGCAAGCATTTGCTTCTCTGAATACCTACTCACAGATTTTGTTTTTGTAAACACTGTTTGTACCTACGCTCAATAAAGTTGACGGGCTGGCTCAGGTTTATTTTTGCTGCCAAACACAACACTTTTTCTCATACTCGTGCTCTCCCCAACAGCTATGAATGCAAACACAACAATCTAGGTGGTCATACCTACACACATAACAGCGGCTCTATAAAATGAATGCTTGTTTAGCATTTATAGTGGTGTGACTTCCAAATCATATTATAATTAATTTTTTTTAATTTTTGGTTTGTTGTCGAACACCCTGCTCGGTGAGACCTATCGATACATATCAAATTTTATATACCTTAGAATTGTGGTTATTGGAAAAAAGGAGAAAACTTTTGAACATTGCGCATTTATATACAGATAAGATAAGATTAATAGTCTAACTTTGTTGTTGGTATATTGTTAATTTTGAAAATTCTGATTCTCATAAAGCCTAATTGCAGAATTTTATAGCTGCTTTGTGCATAAGGTAATGGCGCAGCGATGAACGTATGGAATACGGTGTGCACAGGTGCAAGACCCGGTTGCGGAATATTCTTTTTTTATTATATAAAAACCTTTAATCTTAACTATTACAATTTATTTAATTTTCAACCTAATATTCTTTTGCTCTTGACCTGCTCAAAACGATCGCATAAATTAGTGGCTATTTTTAAGCACAATCTCATCATTCGGCTATTCAAGTGCAACATAAAATCTCGAAAACCGAATACCTATTTGAATGGCATTTGCCATAAATAATTTTGAAAAAGGCTGCTATAATTTAATATTTTTATTATATAATAATAGCCACTATTTTTTAAATTCTATGATGGCCTCATTTTTTGACTATAGGTGAGTTTTTAAGGTATACATTTTAGTTGGTCGAGTTTCGGACACGGGCCTGAAGGCAAGTGTTGACAAAAAGATGATCAGATGTTTGAATAAGTTCAACTATTTTAAGTTGGTCCAATTTCGACCACGGGATATACTAGTTTGAATTAAAGGTAAAATATAAATATTGAAAATTTAAAACAAGAGTTAATTTAAATTTTTTTCCTAAAAGTTTATAAACTGAAGCCTTTTTTTCAAGCGGATTAAAATACTTTTTCTGTTTGACAATATACCATGGTTCCGATTGAGAGCAACGTCAAATTCAATCACACTTTGTTGAATACATTTTGATCGTTACCTTAATTCACAATTAGGTCATACCGAAATTATCGGAACTATCGATTATATGGGGGCGGTGTGTTATATTGGTCCAATCTCATTGATTTTTAACATCGACATTCCACATTCTAAAAGAGAAATACTTACAAAATTTCACGTTCCTACCTGTTTAATTACAGGAGTTGTAGCCCAAAATCCGTTTATCGGAACAATAGATTGTATGGGGGCTATGTGAAATATTTACCCCATCTCAATGATTTTCAACATCGATATTGCACATATCAAAACAGCAATACCTACGTTCCTACCTGTTTAATTACAGGAGTTATAGCCCAAAATTCGTTTATCGGAACAATCGATTGTATGGGAGCTATGAGTACTATTGGTCCGATCTTACTGATTTTCAATATCGACAATTTCCATGTAAAAATAACAAAAGTTACAAAATTTCTGGGGGCGTGGCACCTCCTATACAAACTTTTTTCTTCAATGTGAATCTATTATATATAAATGCGCAAACATAACTGGTTCCTCCCTTTTTTGCAATAACCACAATTCTAAGGTATATAAAATTTGGTATGTATCGATATGTCTCGCCGAGCAGGGTGGCCGACAACAAACCAAAAATTAGAAAAAATTAATTATAATATGATTTGAAAATCACACCACTACAAGTGCTATACACGCATTCGCTTTATAGAGCCGCTGTTATGGGGGTATGTAGGTATGACCACTTGCATTGTTGTGTTTGCATTCATTGCAGTAGGGTGAGTTGTTTTGTTGGCAGCAATAAGATAACATGAGCCAGCGCGACAACTTTATTGAGCTTAGGTACAAACAGTGTTTACAAAAACAAAATCTGTGGCTCAGGTTTATTTTTGCTGCCAAACACAACTCTTTTTCTCATACTCGTGCTCTCCCCAACAGCTATGAATGCAAACACAACAATCTAGGTGGTCATACCTACACACATAACAGCGGCTCTATAAAATGAATGCTTGTTTAGCATTTATAGTGGTGTGACTTCCAAATCATATTATAATTAATTTTTTTTAATTTTTGGTTTGTTGTCGAACACCCTGCTCGGTGAGACCTATCGATACATATCAAATTTTATATACCTTAGAATTGTGGTTATTGGAAAAAAGGAGAAAACTTTTGAACATTGCGCATTTATATACAGATAAGATAAGATTAATAGTCTGACTTTGTTGTTGGTATATTGTTAATTTTGAAAATTCTGATTCTCATAAAGCCTAATTGCAGAATTTTATAGCTGCTTTGTGCATAAGGTAATGGCGCAGCGATGAACGTATGGAATACGGTGTGCACAGGTGCAAGACCCGGTTGCGGAATATTCTTTTTTTATTATATAAAAACCTTTAATCTTAACTATTACAATTTATTTAATTTTCAACCAAATATTCTTTTGCTCTTGACCTGCTCAAAACGATCGCATAAATTAGTGGCTATTTTTAAGCACAATCTCATCATTCGGCTATTCAAGTGCAACATAAAATCTCGAAAACCGAATACCTATTTGAATGGCATTTGCCATAAATAATTTTGAAAAAGGCTGCTATAATTTAATATTTTTATTATATAATAATAGCCACTATTTTTTAAATTCTATGATGGCCTCATTTTTTGACTATAGGTGAGTTTTTAAGGTATACATTTAAGTTGGTCGAGTTTCGGACACGGGCCTGAAGGCAAGTGTTGACAAAAAGATGATCAGATGTTTGAATAAGTTCAACTATTTTAAGTTGGTCCAATTTCGACCACGGGATATACTAGTTTGAATTAAAGGTAAAATATAAATATTGAAAATTTAAAACAAGAGTTAATTTAAATTTTTTTCCTAAAAGTTTATAAACTGAAGCCTTTTTTTCAAGCGGATTAAAATATTTTTTCTGTTCGACAATATACCATGGTTCCGATTGAGAGCAACGTCAAATTCAATCACACTTTGTTGAATACATTTTGATCGTTACCTTAATTCACAAAGCCCTAACTGACATAAAAACAAGTCAGGAAAGCTGTCTTCGGCTGTGTGTGCCTGTTTCATGAATAGGCGTCACGATTTTCACTGTTCGATCCCCAGTAGGTACAGCCTGTGTGGATTCAACATTAGGTCATACCGAAATTATCGGAACTATCGATTATATGGGGGCGGTGTTATATTGGTCCAATCTCATTGATTTTTAACATCGACATTCCACATTCTAAAAGAGAAATTCTTACAAAATTTCACGTTCCTACCTGTTTAATTACAGGAGTTGTAGCCCAAAATCCGTTTATCGGAACAATAGATTGTATGGGGGCTATGTGAAATATTTACCCCATCTCAATGATTTTCAACATCGATATTGCACATATCAAAACAGCAATACCTACGTTCCTACCTGTTTAATTACAGGAGTTATAGCCCAAAATTCGTTTATCGGAACAATCGATTGTATGGGAGCTATGAGTACTATTGGTCCGATCTTACTGATTTTCTATATCGACAATTTCCATGTAAAAATAACAAAAGTTACAAAATTTCTGGGGGCGTGGCACCTCCTATACAAACTTTTTTCTTCAATGTGAATCTATTATATATAAATGCGCAAACATAACTGGTTCCTCCCTTTTTTGCAATAACCACAATTCTAAGGTATATAAAATTTGGTATGTATCGATATGTCTCGCCAAGCAGGGTGGCCGACAACAAACCAAAAATTAGAAAAAATTAATTATAATATGACTAGAAAATCACACCACTACAAGTGCTATACACGCATTCGCTTTATAGAGCCGCTGTTATGGGGGTATGTAGGTATGACCACTTGCATTGTCGTGTTTGCATTCATTGCAGTAGGGTGAGTTGTTTTGTTGGCAGCAATAAGATAACATGAGCCAGCGCGTCAACTTTATTGAGCTTAGGTACAAACAGTGTTTACAAAAACAAAATCTGTGCGTGGGGATTCATAGAAGCAAATGCTTTTGAAAAAAAGCACAAATAAGCTAGATCATGCACAAGGCCCTTCGTGGCTAGACTTAGTGAAATAAAATAAAATGCAAAATTGATAAAATTAAAAAAAAAGTAAAATCAGAAATAGAAAAGTGATTTAAAGTAAAAAAAGAAAATTTGTTGGAAATGAAAGGAAAGGGAATAATATAAAATAAATAAAAATGAAACAAAATGAAATAAATAAAAGTATTAAATTAAGAAAATAATAGGAAAGGAAAGGAATGGATATAAGGAAAATAAAGGTAAGTTAAGGTAACGAACGGAAAATATGACAGAAAAATCAAAGGGAAAGGAAGGGAATTGAAAAGAAAAAAGGAAGGGAAGAAAGGAAATGTAATGTAGGTAAATCAGTGGAAAAGAGAAGCAAAAGGAGAAAAACAAAGAAAGGAAAGAAGGAAAAAAGAAGGGAAAGAAAAGGTAGCGAGGAAGAAGGTATGGAAAATAAATGAAAATAAAAAGAAAGAAAAATAAAGGAAAGAAAGGTAATGAAAAGCTAAAAAAAAAAAGGAAATGAATGATAGAAAAAGAAAAGCAAAGGAGTTGCGGAAAGGAACAAAAGAAAATAAGGAAATGGTAGGAAAGGAAAGGTAAGAAAAGGAAAGGTAAGGAAACGAAATGACAGGAAGGGAAATTTAAGAAAAAAAGTGAAAGAAAATATAGGTAAGAAAAAAATAAAAGAAAAGAAATGAAAGGAAAAAAAATGAATAAAATGAAAGGAAACTAAAGCAACGGAAACGAAAGGAAAGGAAGGAAAAAGAAAATAAAAGGAAAAAGGAATGTAATGGAAATGGAAAGAAGGATCAGGTAAGAATATAAAAGAAACGAAAAGAAAGAAAAATAAAAGAAAAAACCAGAAAAGAAAGAAAGAAAGAAGGGAAATAAAATGAAATGAAAGAAGAGAAAAGGAAAGAAAAGGAAAGGAAAAGGAGAGGAAAGGAAAGGAAATAAAAGCAAATGAATGCTATGGAAAGGAAAGAAATACGTATGAAGACGGCCTAAGAAGAATAAATAATTATCAACATTGAAACTATATTACTGAATGGTGTAAAGAGGGAGGAAAAGGCAAAATGAATAGGAATGTATAGAAACCAAAAATATACAAAATATGGAAAAGAAAGGAAAATTTAAGAAATAGCAAAAAGGTAGGAAGATAAAATAAGGTTTTGTGGTTGAATTTCAACCACTGGGCGAACTCTAGTATCTCTAAAAGGGTTTAAGGTAAGGACCTGGAAATTGGCACAGAGCTATAGGATAACAACACCATTCTCACCCATAAAACTGGGGGTTAACCAAAAAGGTGGCGTGCCACCTCCCATACGAATGAAATACTTCATAGTCCATATCTCTGGAAGAATTTAGGTTAGACCACTGAAATTTGGTAAGGGGTTTTATGAGATCGATTCCCACCACCTCCAAAAAAACTGGGGATATCGAAAAGGGGGCGTGGCACCTCCCATACGAATGAAATGCTTCATAGTCCATATCTCTGGAAGTATTTAGGTTAGACCACTGAAATTTGGTAAGGGGTTATATGAGATCGATCCCCACCACAGCCGAAAAAATGGGGTAACGAAAAAGGGGGCGTGGCACCTCCTATACGAAGGAAACATTTCATAGTCCATAAGTATTTATGTTAGACCACTGAAATTTGGTGAGGGTTTATATGTGATCGATCCCTAACACCTCCCATAAAAAAATACTAATGGCGGCGATATACCAACAGGTTATCATAAACTCTAACGAGATTTTTTGCCGAGCTTCTCTTTCCAACTTGTGGTGTGTTGCTTTTGGGTTTTTCCTACAAGTTGGTGGGACCTAAAATTTTTTGCCGACTCCGAACGGCACTTGCAAAGCAAATGAATTTTTTTGCAGAGAAGGTTCTCATGGCAGAAATACACCCGGATAGTTTGCCAAACTACTGCCGAGAAACGACCCCGTTTAGAAAAATTGTTTTTCTAAATAATTTTTGATGTTACGTTTGCCGGGCATCGAACCGCCACGACTTGGTGTAGAAGGCCGAACACTTAACCGCTACACCACGGTGGCACCTCCCATACAAATGAAATACTTCATAGTCCGTATCTCTGGAAGTATTTAGGTTAGACCACTGAAATTTCGTGAGGAGTTATATAAGATCAATAAGATAGGGATATGGATTAAAATAGATATAGGGATCGGGTTAGAGAAACATGCAGGGAAATAAATTTGAGGGAGGACAACGTCTGCCGGATCAGATAGTGTTTCATATAAAAAATTAGCAAATATTTGTACGCGTAAATTGCTTAACAATTTTGCTTTTGAAAAATCTTACTTCTTGGTGTTTTTTGCAGAAAAATTCAGAAATAATGTGTTGCATACGAAATCGGCGTTGCTTTTGTACGCAACGTCTGGCAGCGTGCGCTAAACCAAAATAAAAGCGCTATATTGCTCTCATTTTTGCACATATATATAATACTTCTATATTGCTAGTACAATATACTCGCAATGAGTTTTCAGCTCACCATCAAAGGGAGACAAGCATATAATTTTTGTGATTGTATTAGTATACGTGTGAATTAAAAAAATATTTTCATAAAATCAAATTTCACATTTTCACAGGGACGGTTCAAGGTTTTTGTTAAAATTTAGGAATGCGTTTTGGCTGATACTGAATTTCACAAGCACAACACAGAATGCTTGAATAGCGGACATATTTTTCGGCTTGTTAAATCTGATTCTGACGTCCATTAAACTCCTTTTAAAAATTTTTGTATCTAAATTGGGGGCTATCCATAAATTACGTCACACGAGTTTTATGACTTTTGTACCCCTCCCCCCGTCATTGACAAAGGTTGTCTTTGAAAAATAGCTCTAGCCATTCCCAGTTGAATGGCGTTCAGAAACTTTCGCAACTTGCGTGGACTTCTACTCATGTGCCCACCCTCTGCGAATATGCGGCCAGTTGGCTGTACAAAGAAACGACTTGCGAAATACAAAATCGCCAAGGCGGTTGATAGCTAGTTTAAGTTTAAGCAAGTGTAAAGCTAGATATGAAAAATTTCTTTGTTTTGACTTACCCATAAAGCTACATGAATTCATTTTTTCAAATGCAGCAAAGCCTTACCATTTTTTATTTTCCACAAATTTTAAGTTCTGTTTTTCTTCTATTCTTAAATTTTCAGTAAATACTTTTCAATCCGCTCCAGTTTTTTGACTACTCAAAAATTAGATTTTAACATTTTTTTCTGTGATGAAAAATTTTATATTTTGGGTACATGGACTCAATATATCTGTACTGTGATGTTGGTGCGTGTACCCTTTGTTTATTAGCAATATAGAAGTATTCAATATATGTTTTTTGAAAAATCCAGTTGATCAGCGTTGGCGCAGCGCTGTTTCGTCATGGTTCGTACAAATTGTAATGGCATGAGGATCTTTGACACCAATTTTACCCCTGACGCTCATTTTTAGGTTTGGCTGTTAGACTTAGAGAATAGCCCAAATGTACGGTTCGCATGTTTTTACTATTCAAAAATTTGAATTTCTTTTAAAAATTAAATGTGAGGTTGTCGCTTGCCAGATAGCACATGTTCTAAAACAAATGGCAGAAAAATCGCGAACATTAAACAAAAATCTCGCATTTTCAATTCCCATAAACATGTCATCAAATCATTTTAGCTAATATGTTTTGTTAAAGTGTTTTACCATTTTGTTTTTATTTTAAAATTTATTTATATTAGTAAAAGAAAGATTAGAGCATCTTAAGGTTTCCTTTCTTTCCCTTCCTTTTTATACCTTTCATGAACATGAAATGGTATTAAAACTTTGGTCCGATATTTGTAAATATGGGAAGAAGAAGAGATAGACCCATCAATAAGTATACCGAAATGATCAGGATGACAAGTTGATTTAGCCACGTCCGTCTGTCCGTATGTCTGTTTGAACGCAAACTAGTGCCTCAGTTTTTGAGATATTTGGCTGAAATTTGGTATGCGGTCACCATTTTCCAATATAGGAATCATTTGTCGGAACCAGCAAGATCGGACCAATATAACATATAGCTCCCATCAACCGATTATTCCGATAAACGGATTTTGGGCTATAACTCCTGTAATTAAACACGTAGGAAGTGAAATTTTGGACGTATTGCTATTTTTATATGTGAAATATCGATGTTGAAAATCATAGAGATGGGATAAATATTTCACATAGCTCCCATACAATCGATTATTCCGATAAACGGATTTTGGGCTATAACTCCTGTAATTAAACACGTAGGAACGTGAAATTTTGTAAGTATTGCTATTTTTATATGTGAAATATCGATGTTGAAAATCATAGAGATGGGATAAATTTTTCACATAGCTCCCATACAATCGATTATTCCGATAAACGGATTTTGGGCTATAACTCCTGTAATTAAACTCGTAGGAACGTGAAATTTTGGACGTGTTGCTATTTTTATATGTGAAATATCGATGTTGAAAATTTGGAAGCATCGCTATTTTTATATGTAAAATATCGATGTTGAAAATCATTGAAATGGGATAAATATTTCACATAGCCCCCATACAATCGATTGTTCCGATGAACGGATTTTGGTAGATAACTCCTGTAATTATATCGGTAGGAACGTGAAATTTCGTAACTGTTGCTATTTTAGAATGTGGAATGTCGATGTTAAAAATCAATGAGATTGGACCAATATAACACATCGCCCCCATATAATCGATAGCTCCGATAATTTCGGTATGAGCTAAAGTTAAATTCACACAGGCTGTACTGGGGATCAAACAGTGAAAATCGTGACGCTTATTCATGAAAGGTATTTAGCCTTCGGCACAGCCGAAGACAGCTTTCCTTACCTGTTTCTTTTGCATTCCTTTCCTTTCCCTACCTTTACTTGCCTTTGATTTTTCTCCCTTTTTTCTTTCCTTACCTTAACTTACCTTTTTTTCCTTTTATCGATTCCTTTCCTTCCCCATTCTTTCCTTTATTTTATACCTTTATTTATTTCATTTTACTTTTTTTATAATTTTATCAATTTTCCATTTTTTGTTTTATTTCACAAAGTCTAGCCAGGAAGGACCTTGTAGCTTATTTGTGATTTTATTTCAAAACATCAAGTCTGAGCAAGCATTTGCTTCTCTGAATACCTACTCACAGATTTTGTTTTTGTAAACACTGTTTGTACCTACGCTCAATAAAGTTGACGGGCTGGCTCATGTTTATTTATGCTGCCAACACAACTCTTTTTCTCATACTCGTGCTCTCTCCAACAGCTATGAATGCAAACACAACAATCTAGGTGGTCATACCTACACACATAACAGCGGCTCTATAAAGTGAATGCTTGTTTAGCATTTATAGTGGTGTGACTTCCAAATCATATTATAATTAATTTTTTTTAATTTTTGGTTTGTTGTCGAACACCCTGCTCGGTGAGACCTATCGATACATATCAAATTTTATATACCTTAGAATTGTGGTTATTGGAAAAAAAGGAGAAAACTTTTGAACATTGCGCATTTATATACAGATAAGATAAGATTAATAGTCTAACTTTGTTGTTGGTATATTGTTAATTTTGAAAATTCTGATTCTCATAAAGCGTAATTGCAGAATTTGATAGCTGCTTTGTGCATAAGGTAATGGCGCAGCGATGAACGTATGGAATACGGTGTGCACAGGTGCAAGACCCGGTTGCGGAATATTCTTTTTTTATTATATAAAAACCTTTAATCTTAACTATTACAATTTATTTAATTTTCAACCTAATATTCTTTTGCTCTTGACCTGCTCAAAACGATCGCATAAATTAGTAGCTATTTTTAAGCACAATCTCATCATTCGGCTATTCAAGTGCAACATAAAATCTCGAAAACCGAATACCTATTTGAATGGCATTTGCCATAAATAATTTTGAAAAAGGCTGCTATAATTTAATATTTTTATTATATAATAATAGCCACTATTTTTTAAATTCTATGATGGCCTCATTTTTTGACTATAGGTGAGTTTTTAAGGTATATATTTAAGTTGGTCGAGTTTCGGACACGGGCCTGAAGGCAAGTGTTGACAAAAAGATGATCAGATGTTTGAATAAGTTCAACTATTTTACGTTGGTCGAATTTCGACCACGGGATATACTAGTTTGAATTAAAGGTAAAATATAAATATTGAAAATTTAAAACAAGAGTTAATTTAAATTTTTTTCCTAAAAGTTTATAAACTGAAGCCTTTTTTTCAAGCGGATTAAAATATTTTTTCCGTTTGACAATATACCATGGTTCCGATTGAGAGCAACGTCAAATTCAATCACACTTTGTTGAATACATTTTGATCGTTACCTTAATTCACAAAGCCCTAACTGACATAAAAACAAGTAAGGAAAGCTGTCTTCGGCTGTGTGTGCCTGTTTCATGAATAGGCGTCACGATTTTCACTGTTCGATCCCCAGTAGGTACAGCCTGTGTGGATTCAACATTAGGTCATACCGAAATTATCGGAACTATCGATTATATGGGGGCGGTGTTATATTGGTCCAATCTCATTGATTTTTAACATCGACATTCCACATTCTAAAAGAGAAATTCTTACAAAATTTCACGTTCCTACCTGTTTAATTACAGGAGTTGTAGCCCAAAATCCGTTTATCGGAACAATAGATTGTATGGGGGCTATGTGAAATATTTACCCCATCTCAATGATTTTCAACATCGATATTGCACATATCAAAACAGCAATACCTACGTTCCTACCTGTTTAATTACAGGAGTTATAGCCCAAAATTCGTTTATCGGAACAATCGATTGTATGGGAGCTATGAGTACTATTAGTCCGATCTTACTGATTTTCAATATCGACAATTTCCATGTAAAAATAACAAGTTACAAAATTTCTGGGGGCGTGGCACCTCCTATACAAACTTTTTTCTTCAATGTGAATCTATTATATATAAATGCGCAAACATAACTGGTTCCTCCCTTTTTTGCAATAACCACAATTCTAAGGTATATAAAATTTGGTATGTATCGATATGTCTCGCCGAGCAGGGTGGCCGACAACAAACCAAAAATTAGAAAAAATTAATTATAATATGATTAGAAAATCACACCACTACAAGTGCTATACACGCATTCGCTTTATAGAGCCGCTGTTATGGGGGTATGTAGGTATGACCACTTGCATTGTCGTGTTTGCATTCATTGCAGTAGGGTGAGTTGTTTTGTTGGCAGCAATAAGATAACATGAGCCAGCGCGTCAACTTTATTGAGCTTAGGTACAAACAGTGTTTACAAAAACAAAATCTGTGCGTGGGGATTCATAGAAGCAAATGCTTTTGAAAAAAAGCACAAATAAGCTAGATCATGCACAAGGCCCTTCGTGGCTAGACTTAGTGAAATAAAATAAAATGCAAAATTGATAAAATTAAAAAAAAGTAAAATCAGAAATAGAAAAGTGATTTAAAGTAAAAAAAGAAAATTTGTTGGAAATGAAAGGAAAGGGAATAATATAAAATAAATAAAAATGAAACAAAATGAAATAAATAAAAGTATCAAATTAAGAAAATAATAGGAAAGGAAAGGAATGGATATAAGGAAAATAAAGGTAAGTTAAGGTAACGAACGGAAAATATGACAGAAAAATCAAAGGGAAAGGAAGGGAATTGAAAAGAAAAAAGGAAGGGAAGAAAGGAAATGTAATGTAGGTAAAGCAGTGGAAAAGAGAAGCAAAAGGAGAAAAACAAAGAAAGGAAAGAAGGAAAAAAGAAGGGAAAGAAAAGGTAGCGAGGAAGAAGGTATGGAAAATAAATGAAAATAAAAAGAAAGAAAAATAAAGGAAAGAAAGGTAATGAAAAGCTAAAAAAAAAAAGGAAATGAATGATAGAAAAAGAAAAGCAAAGGAGTTGCGGAAAGGAACAAAAGAAAAAAAGGAAATGGTAGGAAAGGAAAGGTAAGAAAAGGAAAGGTAAGGAAACGAAATGACAGGAAGGGAAATTTAAGAAAAAAAGTGAAAGAAAATATAGGTAAGAAAAAAATAAAAGAAAAGAAATGAAAGGAAAAAAAATGAATAAAATGAAAGGAAACTAAAGCAACGGAAACGAAAGGAAAGGAAGGAAAAAGAAAATAAAAGGAAAAAGGAATGTAATGGAAATGGAAAGAAGGATCAGGTAAGAATATAAAAGAAACGAAAAGAAAGAAAAATAAAAGAAAAAACCAGAAAAGAAAGAAAGAAAGAAGGGAAATAAAATGAAATGAAAGAAGAGAAAAGGAAAGAAAAGGAAAGGAAAAGGAGAGGAAAGGAAAGGAAATAAAAGCAAATGAATGCTATGGAAAGGAAAGAAATACGTATGAAGACGGCCTAAGAAGAATAAATAATTATCAACATTGAAACTATATTACTGAATGGTGTAAAGAGGGAGGAAAAGGCAAAATGAATAGGAATGTATAGAAACCAAAAATATACAAAATATGGAAAAGAAAGGAAAATTTAAGAAATAGCAAAAAGGTAGGAAGATAAAATAAGGTTTTGTGGTTGAATTTCAACCACTGGGCGAACTCTAGTATCTCTAAAAGGGTTTAAGGTAAGGACCTGGAAATTGGCACAGAGCTATAGGATAACAACACCATTCTCACCCATAAAACTGGGGGTTAACCAAAAAGGTGGCGTGCCACCTCCCATACGAATGAAATACTTCATAGTCCATATCTCTGGAAGAATTTAGGTTAGACCACTGAAATTTGGTAAGGGGTTTTATGAGATCGATTCCCACCACCTCCAAAAAAACTGGGGATATCGAAAAGGGGGCGTGGCACCTCCCATACGAATGAAATGCTTCATAGTCCATATCTCTGGAAGTATTTAGGTTAGACCACTGAAATTTGGTAAGGGGTTATATGAGATCGATCCCCACCACAGCCGAAAAAATGGGGTAACGAAAAAGGGGGCGTGGCACCTCCTATACGAAGGAAACATTTCATAGTCCATAAGTATTTATGTTAGACCACTGAAATTTGGTGAGGGTTTATATGTGATCGATCCCTAACACCTCCCAAAAAAAACGAGTTAACGAAAAAGGGGGCATGGCACCTCCCATAAAAAAAATACTAATGGCGTCGATATACCAACAGGTTATCATAAACTCTAACGAGATTTTTTGCCGAGCTTCTCTTTCCAACTTGTGGTGTGTTGCTTTTGGGTTTTTCCTACAAGTTGGTGGGACCTAAAATTTTTTGCCGACTCCGAACGGCACTTGCAAAGCAAATGAATTTTTTTGCAGAGAAGGTTCTCATGGCAGAAATACACCCGGATAGTTTGCCAAACTACTGCCGAGAAACGACCCCGTTTAGAAAAATGGTTTTTCTAAATAATTTTTGATGTTACTTTTGCCGGGCATCGAACCGCCACGACTTGGTGTAGAAGGCCGAACACTTAACCGCTACACCACGGTGGCACCTCCCATACAAATGAAATACTTCATAGTCCGTATCTCTGGAAGTATTTAGGTTAGACCACTGAAATTTCGTGAGGAGTTATATAAGATCAATAAGATAGGGATATGGATTAAAATAGATATAGGGATCGGGTTAGAGAAACATGCAGGGAAATAAATTTGAGGGAGAACAACGTCTGCCGGGTCAGATAGTGTTTCATATAAAAAATTAGCAAATATTTGTACGCGTAATTTGCTTAACAATTTTGCTTTTGAAAAATCTTACTTCTTGGTGTTTTTTGCAGAAAAATTCAGAAATAATGTGTTGCATACGAAATCGGCGTAGCTTTTGTACGCAACGTCGGGCAGCGTGCGCTAAACCAAAATAAAAGCGCTATATTGCTCTCATTTTTGCACATATATATAATACTTCTATATTGCTAGTACAATATACTCGCAATGAGTTTTCAGCTCACCATCAAAGGGAGACAAGCATATAATTTTTGTGATTGTATTAGTATACGTGTGAATTAAAAAAATATTTTCATAAAATCAAATTTCACATTTTCACAGGGACGGTTCAAGGTTTTTGTTAAAATTTAGGAATGCGTTTTGGCTGATACTGAATTTCACAAGCACAACACAGAATGCTTGAATAGCGGACATATTTTTCGGCTTGTTAAATCTGATTCTGACGTCCATTAAACTCCTTTTAAAAATTTTTGTATCTAAATTGGGGGCTATCCATAAATTACGTCACACGAGTTTTATGACTTTTGTACCCCTCCCCCGGTCATTGACAAAGGTTGTCTTTGAAAAATAGCTCTAGCGTTCAGAAACTTTCGCAACTTGCGTGGACTTCTACTCATGTGCCCACCCTCTGCGAATATGCGGCCAGTTGGCTGTACAAAGAAACGACTTGCGAAATACAAAATCGCCAAGGCGGTTGATAGCTAGTTTAAGTTTAAGCAAGTGTAAAGCTAGATATGAAAAATTTCTTTGTTTTGACTTACCCATAAAGCTACATGAATTCATTTTTTCAAATGCAGCAAAGCCTTACCATTTTTTATTTTCCACAAATTTTAAGTTCTGTTTTTCTTCTATTCTAATATTTTCAGTAAATACTTTTCAATCCGCTCCAGTTTTTTGACTACTCAAAAATTAGATTTTAACATTTTTTTCTGTGATGAAAAATTTTATATTTTGGGTACATGGACTCAATATATCTGTACTGTGATGTTGGTGCGTGTACCCTTTGTTTATTAGCAATATAGAAGTATTCAATATATGTTTTTTGAAAAATCCAGTTGATCAGCGTTGGCGCAGCGCTGTTTCGTCATGGTTCGTACAAATTGTAATGGCATGAGGATCTTTGACACCAATTTTACCCCTGACGCTCATTTTTAGGTTTGGCTGTTAGACTTAGAGAATAGCCCAAATGTACGGTTCGCATGTTTTTACTATTCAAAAATTTGAATTTCTTTTAAAAATTAAATGTGAGGTTGTCGCTTGCCAGATAGCACATGTTCTAAAACAAATGGCAGAAAAATCGCGAACATTAAACAAAAATCTCGCATTTTCAATTCCCATAAACATGTCATCAAATCATTTTAGCTAATATGTTTTGTTAAAGTGTTTTACCATTTTGTTTTTATTTTAAAATTTATTTATATTAGTAAAAGAAAGATTAGAGCATCTTAAAGTTTCCTTTCTTTCCCTTCCTTTTTATACCTTTCATGAACATGAAATGGTATTATAACTTTGGTCCGATGTTTGTAAATATGGGAAGAAGAAGAGATAGACCCATCAATAAGTATACCGAAATGATCAGGATGACAAGTTGATTTAGCCACGTCCGTCTGTCCGTCTGTCTGTTTGAACGCAAACTAGTGCCTCAGTTTTTGAGATATTTGGCTGAAATTTGGTATGCGGTCACCATTTTCCAATATAGGAATCATTTGTCGGAACCAGCAAGATCGGACCAATATAACATATAGCTCCCATCAACCGATTATTCCGATAAACGGATTTTGGGCTATAACTCCTGTAATTAAACACGTAGGAAATTTTGGACGTATTGCTATTTTTATATGTGAAATATCGATGTTGAAAATCATAGAGATGGGATAAATATTTCACATAGCTCCCATACAATCGATTATTCCGATAAACGGATTTTGGGCTATAACTCCTGTAATTAAACACGTAGGAACGTGAAATTTTGTAAGTATTGCTATTTTTATATGTGAAATATCGATGTTGAAAATCATAGAGATGGGATAAATATTTCACATAGCTCCCATACAATCGATTATTCCGATAAACGGATTTTGGGCTATAACTCCTGTAATTAAACTCGTAGGAACGTGAAATTTTGGACGTGTTGCTATTTTTATATGTGAAATATCGATGTTGAAAATTTGGAAGCATCGCTATTTTTATATGTAAAATATCGATGTTGAAAATCATTGAAATGGGATAAATATTTCACATAGCCCCCATACAATCGATTGTTCCGATGAACGGATTTTGGTAGATAACTCCTGTAATTATATCGGTAGGAACGTGAAATTTCGTAACTGCTGCTATTTTAGAATGTGGAATGTCGATGTTAAAAATCAATGAGATTGGACCAATATAACACATCGCCCCCATATAATCGATAGCTCCGATAATTTCGGTATGAGCTAAAGTTAAATTCACACAGGCTGTACTGGGGATCAAACAGTGAAAATCGTGACGCTTATTCATGAAAGGTATTTAGCCTTCGGCACAGCCGAAGACAGCTTTCCTTACCTGTTTCTTTTGCATTCCTTTCCTTTCCCTACCTTTACTTGCCTTTGATTTTTCTCCCTTTTTTCTTTCCTTACCTTAACTTACCTTTTTTTCCTTTTATCGATTCCTTTCCTTCCCCATTCTTTCCTTTATTTTATACCCTTATTTATTTCATTTTACTTTTTTTATAATTTTATCAATTTTCCATTTTTTGTTTTATTTCACAAAGTCTAGCCAGGAAGGACCTTGTAGCTTATTTGTGATTTTATTTCAAAACATCAAGTCTGAGCAAGCATTTGCTTCTCTGAATACCTACTCACAGATTTTGTTTTTGTAAACACTGTTTGTACCTACGCTCAATAAAGTTGACGGGCTGGCTCATGTTTATTTATGCTGCCAACACAACTCTTTTTCTCATACTCGTGCTCTCTCCAACAGCTATGAATGCAAACACAACAATCTAGGGGGTCATACCTACACACATAACAGCGGCTCTATAAAGTGAATGCTTGTTTAGCATTTATAGTGGTGTGACTTCCAAATCATATTATAATTAATTTTTTTTAATTTTTGGTTTGTTGTCGAACACCCTGCTCGGTGAGACCTATCGATACATATCAAATTTTATATACCTTAGAATTGTGGTTATTGGAAAAAAAGGAGAAAACTTTTGAACATTGCGCATTTATATACAGATAAGATAAGATTAATAGTCTAACTTTGGTATATTGTTAATTTTGAAAATTCTGATTCTCATAAAGCGTAATTGCAGAATTTGATAGCTGCTTTGTGCATAAGGTAATGGCGCAGCGATGAACGTATGGAATACGGTGTGCACAGGTGCAAGACCCGGTTGCGGAATATTCTTTTTTTATTATATAAAAACCTTTAATCTTAACTATTACAATTTATTTAATTTTCAACCTAATATTCTTTTGCTCTTGACCCCTCTCAAAACGATCGCATAAATTAGTAGCTATTTTTAAGCACAATCTCATCATTCGGCTATTCAAGTGCAACATAAAACTCGAAAACCGAATACCTATTTGAATGGCATTTGCCATAAATAATTTTGAAAAAGGCTGCTATAATTTAATATTTTTATTATATAATAATAGCCACTATTTTTTAAATTCTATGATGGCCTCATTTTTTGACTATAGGTGAGTTTTTAAGGTATATATTTAAGTTGGTCGAGTTTCGGACACGGGCCTGAAGGCAAGTGTTGACAAAAAGATGATCAGATGTTTGAATAAGTTCAACTATTTTAAGTTGCTCGAATTTCGACCACGGGATATACTAGTTTGAATTAAAGGTGAAATATAAATATTGAAAATTTAAAACAAGAGTTAATTTAAATTTTTTTCCTAAAAGTTTATAAACTGAAGCCTTTTTTTCAAGCGGATTAAAATATTTTTTCCGTTTGACAATATACCATGGTTCTGTTTGAGAGCAACATCAAATTCAATCACACTTTGTTGAATACATTTTGATCGTTACCTTAATTCACAAAGCCCTAACTGACATAAAAACAAGTAAGGAAAGCTGTCTTCGGCTGTGTGTGCCTGTTTCATGAATAGGCGTCACGATTTTCACTGTTCGATCCCCAGTAGGTACAGCCTGTGTGGATTCAACATTAGGTCATACCGAAATTATCGGAACTATCGATTATATGGGGGCGGTGTTATATTGGTCCAATCTCATTGATTTTTAACATCGACATTCCACATTCTAAAAGAGAAATTCTTACAAAATTTCACGTTCCTACCTGTTTAATTACAGGAGTTGTAGCCCAAAATCCGTTTATCGGAACAATAGATTGTATGGGGGCTATGTGAAATATTTACCCCATCTCAATGATTTTCAACATCGATATTGCACATATCAAAACAGCAATACCTACGTTCCTACCTGTTTAATTACAGGAGTTATAGCCCAAAATTCGTTTATCGGAACAATCGATTGTATGGGAGCTATGAGTACTATTGGTCCGATCTTACTGATTTTCAATATCGACAATTTCCATGTAAAAATAACAAAAGTTACAAAATTTCTGGGGGCGTGGCACCTCCTATACAAACTTTTTTCTTCAATGTGAATCTATTATATATAAATGCGCAAACATAACTGGTTCCTCCCTTTTTTGCAATAACCACAATTCTAAGGTATATAAAATTTGGTATGTATCGATATGTCTCGCCGAGCAGGGTGGCCGACAACAAACCAAAAATTAGAAAAGATTAATTATAATATGATTAGAAAATCACACCACTACAAGTGCTATACACGCATTCGCTTTATAGAGCCGCTGTTATGGGGGTATGTAGGTATGACCACTTGCATTGTCGTGTTTGCATTCATTGCAGTAGGGTGAGTTGTTTTGTTGGCAGCAATAAGATAACATGAGCCAGCGCGTCAACTTTATTGAGCTTAGGTACAAACAGTGTTTACAAAAACAAAATCTGTGCGTGGGGATTCATAGAAGCAAATGCTTTTGAAAAAAAGCACAAATAAGCTAGATCATGCACAAGGCCCTTCGTGGCTAGACTTAGTGAAATAAAATAAAATGCAAAATTGATAAAATTAAAAAAAAAAGTAAAATCAGAAATAGAAAAGTGATTTAAAGTAAAAAAAGAAAATTTGTTGGAAATGAAAGGAAAGGGAATAATATAAAATATATAAAAATGAAACAAAATGAAATAAATAAAAGTATTAAATTAAGAAAATAATAGGAAAGGAAAGGAATGGATATAAGGAAAATAAAGGTAAGTTAAGGTAACGAACGGAAAATATGACAGAAAAATCAAAGGGAAAGGAAGGGAATTGAAAAGAAAAAAGGAAGGGAAGAAAGGAAATGTAATGTAGGTAAAGCAGTGGAAAAGAGAAGCAAAAGGAGAAAAACAAAGAAAGGAAAGAAGGAAAAAAGAAGGGAAAGAAAAGGTAGCGAGGAAGAAGGTATGGAAAATAAATGAAAATAAAAAGAAAGAAAAATAAAGGAAAGAAAGGTAATGAAAAGCTAAAAAAAAAAAATAAAGGAAATGAATGATAGAAAAAGAAAAGCAAAGGAGTTGCGGAAAGGAACAAAAGAAAATAAGGAAATGGTAGGAAAGGAAAGGTAAGAAAAGGAAAGGTAAGGAAACGAAATGACAGGAAGGGAAATTTAAGAAAAAAAGTGAAAGAAAATATAGGTAAGAAAAAAATAAAAGAAAAGAAATAAAAGGAAAAAAAAATGAATAAAATGGAAGGAAACTAAAGCAACGGAAACGAAAGGAAAGGAAGGAAAAAGAAAATAAAAGGAAAAAGGAATGTAATGGAAATGGAAAGAAGGATCAGGTAAGAATATAAAAGAAACGAAAAGAAAGAAAAATAAAAGAAAAAACCAGAAAAGAAAGAAAGAAAGAAGGGAAATAAAATGAAATGAAAGAAGAGAAAAGGAAAGAAAAGGAAAGGAAAAGGAGAGGAAAGGAAAGGAAATAAAAGCAAATGAATGCTATGGAAAGGAAAGAAATACGTATGAAGACGGCCTAAGAAGAATAAATAATTATCAACATTGAAACTATATTACTGAATGGTGTAAAGAGGGAGGAAAAGGCAAAATGAATAGGAATGTATAGAAACCAAAAATATACAAAATATGGAAAAAAAGGAAAATTTAAGAAATAGCAAAATGGTAGGAAGATAAAATAAGGTTTTGTGGTTGAATTTCAACCACTGGGCGAACTCTAGTATCTCTAAAAGGGTTTAAGGTAAGGACCTGGAAATTGGCACAGAGCTATAGGATAACAACACCATTCTCACCCATAAAACTGGGGGTTAACCAAAAAGGTGGCGTGCCACCTCCCATACGAATGAAATACTTCATAGTCCATATCTCTGGAAGAATTTAGGTTAGACCACTGAAATTTGGTAAGGGGTTTTATGAGATCGATTCCCACCACCTCCAAAAAAACTGGGGATATCGAAAAGGGGGCGTGGCACCTCCCATACGAATGAAATGCTTCATAGTCCATATCTCTGGAAGTATTTAGGTTAGACCACTGAAATTTGGTAAGGGGTTATATGAGATCGATCCCCACCACAGCCGAAAAAATGGGGTAACGAAAAAGGGGGCGTGGCACCTCCTATACGAAGGAAACATTTCATAGTCCATAAGTATTTATGTTAGACCACTGAAATTTGGTGAGGGTTTATATGTGATCGATCCCTAACACCTCCCAAAAAAACGAGTTAACGAAAAAGGAGGCATGGCACCTCCCATAAAAAAAATACTAATGGCGGCGATATACCAACAGGTATAGGAGTTTATGATATCTAACGAGATTTTTAGCCGAGCTTCTCTTTCCAACTTGTGGTGTGTTGCTTTTGGGTTTTTCCTACAAGTTGGTGGGACCTAAAATTTTTTGCCGACTCCGAACGGCACTTGCAAAGCAAATGAATTTTTTTGCAGAGAAGGTTCTCATGGCAGAAATACACCCGGATAGTTTGCCAAACTACTGCCGAGAGACGACCCCGTTTAGAAAAATTGTTTTTCTAAATAATTTTTGATGTTACTTTTGCCGGGCATCGAACCGCCACGACTTGGTGTAGAAGGCCGAACACTTAACCGCTACACCACGGTGGCACCTCCCATACAAATGAAATACTTCATAGTCCATATCTCTGGAAGTATTTAGGTTAGACCACTGAAATTTCGTGAGGAGTTATATAAGATCAATAAGATAGGGATATGGATTAAAATAGATATAGGGATCGGGTTAGAGAAACATGCAGGGAAATAAATTTGAGGGAGGTCAACGTCTGCCGGGTCAGATAGTGTTTCATATAAAAACTTAGCAAATATTTGTACGCGTAATTTGCTTAACAATTTTGCTTTTGAAAAATCTTACTTCTTGGTGTTTTTTGCAGAAAAATTCAGAAATAATGTGTTGCATACGAAATCGGCGTAGCTTTTGTACGCAACGTCTGGCAGCGTGCGCTAAACCAAAATAAAAGCGCTATATTGCTCTCATTTTTGCACATATATATAATACTTCTATATTGCTAGTACAATATACTCGCAATGAGTTTTCAGCTCACCATCAAAGGGAGACAAGCATATAATTTTTGTGATTGTATTAGTATACGTGTGAATTAAAAAAATATTTTCATAAAATCAAATTTCACATTTTCACAGGGACGGTTCAAGGTTTTTGTTAAAATTTAGGAATGCGTTTTGGGTGATACTGAATTTCACAAGCACAACACAGAATGCTTGAATAGCGGACATATTTTTCGGCTTGTTAAATCTGATTCTGACGTCCATTAAACTCCTTTTAAAAATTTTTGTATCTAAATTGGGGGCTATCCATAAATTACGTCACACGAGTTTTATGACTTTTGTACCCCTCCCCCGGTCATTGACAAAGGTTGTCTTTGAAAAATAGCTCTAGCCATTCCCAGTTGAATGGCGTTCAGAAACTTTCGCAACTTGCGTGGACTTCTACTCATGTGCCCACCCTCTGCGAATATGCGGCCAGTTGGCTGTACAAAGAAACGACTTGCGAAATCACAAAATCACAAAATCGCCAAGGCGGTTGATAGCTAGTTTAAGTTTAAGCAAGTGTAAAGCTAGATATGAAAAATTTCTTTGTTTTGACTTACCCATAAAGCTACATGAATTCATTTTTTTCAAATGCAGCAAAGCCTTACCATTTTTTATTTTCCACAAATTTTAAGTTCTGTTTTTCTTCTATTCTAATATTTTCAGTAAATACTTTTCAATCCGCTCCAGTTTTTTGACTACTCAAAAATTAGATTTTAACATTTTTTTCTGTGATGAAAAATTTTATATTTTGGGTACATGGACTCAATATATCTGTACTGTGATGTTGGTGCGTGTACCCTTTGTTTATTAGCAATATAGAAGTATTCAATATATGTTTTTTGAAAAATCCAGTTGATCAGCGTTGGCGCAGCGCTGTTTCGTCATGGTTCGTACAAATTGTAATGGCATGAGGATCTTTGACACCAATTTTACCCCTGACGCTCATTTTTAGGTTTGGCTGTTAGACTTAGAGAATAGCCCAAATGTACGGTTCGCATGTTTTTACTATTCAAAAATTTGAATTTCTTTTAAAAATTAAATGTGAGGTTGTCGCTTGCCAGATAGCATATGTTCTAAAACAAATGGCAGAAAAATCGCGAACATTAAACAAAAATCTCGCATTTTCAATTCCCATAAACATGTCATCAAATCATTTTAGCTAATATGTTTTGTTAAAGTGTTTTACCATTTTGTTTTTATTTTAAAATTTATTTATATTAGTAAAAGAAAGATTAGAGCATCTTAAAGTTTCCTTTCTTTCCCTTCCTTTTTATACCTTTCATGAACATGAAATGGTATTATAACTTTGGTCCGATGTTTGTAAATATGGGAAGAAGAAGAGATAGACCCATCAATAAGTATACCGAAATGATCAGGATGACAAGTTGATTTAGCCACGTCCGTCTGTCCGTCTGTCTGTTTGAACGCAAACTAGTGCCTCAGTTTTTGAGATATTTGGCTGAAATTTGGTATGCGGTCACCATTTTCCAATATAGGAATCATTTGTCGGAACCAGCAAGATCGGACCAATATAACATATAGCTCCCATCAACCGATTATTCCGATAAACGGATTTTGGGCTATAACTCCTGTAATTAAACACGTAGGAAATTTTGGACGTATTGCTATTTTTATATGTGAAATATCGATGTTGAAAATCATAGAGATGGGATAAATATTTCACATAGCTCCCATACAATCGATTATTCCGATAAACGGATTTTGGGCTATAACTCCTGTAATTAAACACGTAGGAACGTGAAATTTTGTAAGTATTGCTATTTTTATATGTGAAATATCGATGTTGAAAATCATAGAGATGGGATAAATATTTCACATAGCTCCCATACAATCGATTATTCCGATAAACGGATTTTGGGCTATAACTCCTGTAATTAAACTCGTAGGAACGTGAAATTTTGGACGTGTTGCTATTTTTATATGTGAAATATCGATGTTGAAAATTTGGAAGCATCGCTATTTTTATATGTAAAATATCGATGTTGAAAATCATTGAAATGGGATAAATATTTCACATAGCCCCCATACAATCGATTGTTCCGATGAACGGATTTTGGTAGATAACTCCTGTAATTATATCGGTAGGAACGTGAAATTTCGTAACTGTTGCTATTTTAGAATGTGGAATGTCGATGTTAAAAATCAATGAGATTGGACCAATATAACACATCGCCCCCATATAATCGATAGCTCCGATAATTTCGGTATGAGCTAAAGTTAAATTCACACAGGCTGTACTGGGGATCAAACAGTGAGAATCGTGACGCTTATTCATGAAAGGTATTTAGCCTTCGGCACAGCCGAAGACAGCTTTCCTTACCTGTTTCTTTTGCATTCCTTTCCTTTCCCTACCTTTACTTGCCTTTGATTTTTCTCCCTTTTTTCTTTCCTTACCTTAACTTACCTTTTTTTCCTTTTATCGATTCCTTTCCTTCCCCATTCTTTCCTTTATTTTATACCCTTATTTATTTCATTTTACTTTTTTTATAATTTTATCAATTTTCCATTTTTTGTTTTATTTCACAAAGTCTAGCCAGGAAGGACCTTGTAGCTTATTTGTGATTTTATTTCAAAACATCAAGTCTGAGCAAGCATTTGCTTCTCTGAATACCTACTCACAGATTTTGTTTTTGTAAACACTGTTTGTACCTACGCTCAATAAAGTTGACGGGCTGGCTCATGTTTATTTATGCTGCCAACACAACTCTTTTTCTCATACTCGTGCTCTCTCCAACAGCTATGAATGCAAACACAACAATCTAGGGGGTCATACCTACACACATAACAGCGGCTCTATAAAGTGAATGCTTGTTTAGCATTTATATTGGTGTGACTTCCAAATCATATTATAATTAATTTTTTTTAATTTTTGGTTTGTTGTCGAACACCCTGCTCGGTGAGACCTATCGATACATATCAAATTTTATATACCTTAGAATTGTGGTTATTGGAAAAAAAGGAGAAAACTTTTGAACATTGCGCATTTATATACAGATAAGATAAGATTAATAGTCTAACTTTGTTGTTGGTATATTGTTAATTTTGAAAATTCTGATTCTCATAAAGCGTAATTGCAGAATTTGATAGCTGCTTTGTGCATAAGGTAATGGCGCAGCGATGAACGTATGGAATACGGTGTGCACAGGTGCAAGACCCGGTTGCGGAATATTCTTTTTTTATTATATAAAATATATGGCGGCCGCCGTGGTGTAGCGGTTAAGTGTTCGGCCTTCTACACCAAGTCGTGGCGGTTCGATGCCCGACAAAAGTAACATCAAAAATTATTTAGAAAAAGAATTTTTCTAAACGGGGTCGCCCCTCGGCAGTAGTTTGGCAAACTCTCCGGGTGTATTTCTGCCATGAGAAGCTTCTCAGCAAAAAATTCATTTGCTTTGCAAGTGCCGTTCGGAGTCGGCAAAAAACTGTAGGTCCCGCCAACTTGTAGGAAAAACTCAAAAGCAACACACCACAAGTTGGAAAGAGAAGCTCGGCTAAAAATCTCGTTAGAGGTTATGATAACCTGTTGGTATATCGCCGCCATTAGTTTTTTTTTTTTTTTTTTTTTTTTTTATATAAAAACCTTTAATCTTAACTATTACAATTTATTTAATTTTCAACCTAATATTCTTTTGCTCTTGACCTGCTCAAAACGATCGCATAAATTAGTAGCTATTTTTAAGCACAATCTCATCATTCGGCTATTCAAGTGCAACATAAAATCTCGAAAACCGAATACCTATTTGAATGGCATTTGCCATAAATAATTTTGAAAAAGGCTGCTATAATTTAATATTTTTATTATATAATAATAGCCACTATTTTTTAAATTCTATGATGGCCTCATTTTTTGACTATAGGTGAGTTTTTAAGGTATATATTTAAGTTGGTCGAGTTTCGGACACGGGCCTGAAGGCAAGTGTTGACAAAAAGATGATCAGATGTTTGAATAAGTTCAACTATTTTAAGTTGGTCGAATTTCGACCACGGGATATACTAGTTTGAATTAAAGGTAAAATATAAATATTGAAAATTTAAAACAAGAGTTAATTTAAATTTTTTTCCTAAAAGTTTATAAACTGAAGCCTTTTTTTCAAGCGGATTAAAATATTTTTTCCGTTTGACAATATACCATGGTTCTGTTTGAGAGCAACATCAAATTCAATCACACTTTGTTGAATACATTTTGATCGTTACCTTAATTCACAAAGCCCTAACTGACATAAAAACAAGTAAGGAAAGCTGTCTTCGGCTGTGTGTGCCTGTTTCATGAATAGGCGTCACGATTTTCACTGTTCGATCCCCAGTAGGTACAGCCTGTGTGGATTCAACATTAGGTCATACCGAAATTATCGGAACTATCGATTATATGGGGGCGGTGTTATATTGGTCCAATCTCATTGATTTTTAACATCGACATTCCACATTCTAAAAGAGAAATTCTTACAAAATTTCACGTTCCTACCTGTTTAATTACAGGAGTTGTAGCCCAAAATCCGTTTATCGGAACAATAGATTGTATGGGGGCTATGTGAAATATTTACCCCATCTCAATGATTTTCAACATCGATATTGCACATATCAAAACAGCAATACCTACGTTCCTACCTGTTTAATTACAGGAGTTATAGCCCAAAATTCGTTTATCGGAACAATCGATTGTATGGGAGCTATGAGTACTATTGGTCCGATCTTACTGATTTTCAATATCGACAATTTCCATGTAAAAATAACAAAAGTTACAAAATTTCTGGGGGCGTGGCACCTCCTATACAAACTTTTTTCTTCAATGTGAATCTATTATATATAAATGCGCAAACATAACTGGTTCCTCCCTTTTTTGCAATAACCACAATTCTAAGGTATATAAAATTTGGTATGTATCGATATGTCTCGCCGAGCAGGGTGGCCGACAACAAACCAAAAATTAGAAAAAATTAATTATAATATGATTAGAAAATCACACCACTACAAGTGCTATACACGCATTCGCTTTATAGAGCCGCTGTTATGGGGGTATGTAGGTATGACCACTTGCATTGTCGTGTTTGCATTCATTGCAGTAGGGTGAGTTGTTTTGTTGGCAGCAATAAGATAACATGAGCCAGCGCGTCAACTTTATTGAGCTTAGGTACAAACAGTGTTTACAAAAACAAAATCTGTGCGTGGGGATTCATAGAAGCAAATGCTTTTGAAAAAAAGCAAAAATAAGCTAGATCATGCACAAGGCCCTTCGTGGCTAGACTTAGTGAAATAAAACAAAATGCAAAATTGATAAAATTAAAAAAAAAGTAAAATCAGAAATAGAAAAGTGATTTAAAGTAAAAAAAGAAAATTTGTTGGAAATGAAAGGAAAGGGAATAATATAAAATATATAAAAATGAAACAAAATGAAATAAATAAAAGTATTAAATTAAGAAAATAATAGGAAAGGAAAGGAATGGATATAAGGAAAATAAAGGTAAGTTAAGGTAACGAACGGAAAATATGACAGAAAAATCAAAGGGAAAGGAAGGGAATTGAAAAGAAAAAAGGAAGGGAAGAAAGAAAATGTAATGTAGGTAAAGCAGTGGAAAAGAGAAGCAAAAGGAGAAAAACAAAGAAAGGAAAGAAGGAAAAAAGAAGGGAAAGAAAAGGTAGCGAGGAAGAAGGTATGGAAAATAAATGAAAATAAAAAGAAAGAAAAATAAAGGAAAGAAAGGTAATGAAAAGCTAAAAAAAAAAAGGAAATGAATGATAGAAAAAGAAAAGCAAAGGAGTTGCGGAAAGGAACAAAAGAAAAAAAGGAAATGGTAGGAAAGGAAAGGTAAGAAAAGAAAAGGTAAGGAAACGAAGTGACAGGAAGGGAAATTTAAGAAAAAAAGTGAAAGAAAATATAGGTAAGAAAAAAATAAAAGAAAAGAAATGAAAGGAAAAAAAATGAATAAAATGAAAGGAAACTAAAGCAACGGAAACGAAAGGAAAGGAAGGAAAAAGAAAATAAAAGGAAAAAGGAATGTAATGGAAATGGAAAGAAGGATCAGGTAAGAATATAAAAGAAACGAAAAGAAAGAAAAATAAAAGAAAAAACCAGAAAAGAAAGAAAGAAAGAAGGGAAATAAAATGAAATGAAAGAAGAGAAAAGGAAAGGAAAGGAAAAGGAGAGGAAAGGAAAGGAAATAAAAGCAAATGAATGCTATGGAAAGGAAAGAAATACGTATGAAGACGGCCTAAGAAGAATAAATAATTATCAACATTGAAACTATATTACTGAATGGTGTAAAGAGGGAGGAAAAGGCAAAATGAATAGGAATGTATAGAAACCAAAAATATACAAAATATGGAAAAGAAAGGAAAATTTAAGAAATAGCAAAAAGGTAGGAAGATAAAATAAGGTTTTGTGGTTGAATTTCAACCACTGGGCGAACTCTAGTATCTCTAAAAGGGTTTAAGGTAAGGACCTGGAAATTGGCACAGAGCTATAGGATAACAACACCATTCTCACCCATAAAACTGGGGGTTAACCAAAAAGGTGGCGTGCCACCTCCCATACGAATGAAATACTTCATAGTCCATATCTCTGGAAGAATTTAGGTTAGACCACTGAAATTTGGTAAGGGGTTTTATGAGATCGATTCCCACCACCTCCAAAAAAACTGGGGATATCGAAAAGGGGGCGTGGCACCTCCCATACGAATGAAATGCTTCATAGTCCATATCTCTGGAAGTATTTAGGTTAGACCACTGAAATTTGGTAAGGGGTTATATGAGATCGATCCCCACCACAGCCGAAAAAATGGGGTAACGAAAAAGGGGGCGTGGCACCTCCTATACGAAGGAAACATTTCATAGTCCATAAGTATTTATGTTAGACCACTGAAATTTGGTGAGGGTTTATATGTGATCGATCCCTAACACCTCCCAAAAAAAACGAGTTAACGAAAAAGGGGGCATGGCACCTCCCATAAAAAAAATACTAATGGCGTCGATATACCAACAGGTTATCATAAACTCTAACGAGATTTTTTGCCGAGCTTCTCTTTCCAACTTGTGGTGTGTTGCTTTTGGGTTTTTCCTACAAGTTGGTGGGACCTAAAATTTTTTGCCGACTCCGAACGGCACTTGCAAAGCAAATGAATTTTTTTGCAGAGAAGGTTCTCATGGTTGCCAAACTACTGCCGAGAAACGACCCCGTTTAGAAAAATTGTTTTTCTAAATAATTTTTGATGTTACTTTTGCCGGGCATCGAACCGCCACGACTTGGTGTAGAAGGCCGAACACTTAACCGCTACACCACGGTGGCACCTCCCATACAAATGAAATACTTCATAGTCCGTATCTCTGGAAGTATTTAGGTTAGACCACTGAAATTTCGTGAGGAGTTATATAAGATCAATAAGATAGGGATATGGATTAAAATAGATATAGGGATCGGGTTAGAGAAACATGCAGGGAAATAAATTTGAGGGAGGACAACGTCTGCCGGGTCAGATAGTGTTTCATATAAAAAATTAGCAAATATTTGTACGCGTAATTTGCTTAACAATTTTGCTTTTGAAAAATCTTACTTCTTGGTGTTTTTTGCAGAAAAATTCAGAAATAATGTGTTGCATACGAAATCGGCGTAGCTTTTGTACGCAACGTCGGGCAGCGTGCGCTAAACCAAAATAAAAGCGCTATATTGCTCTCATTTTTGCACATATATATAATACTTCTATATTGCTAGTACAATATACTCGCAATGAGTTTTCAGCTCACCATCAAAGGGAGACAAGCATATAATTTTTGTGATTGTATTAGTATACGTGTGAATTAAAATAATATTTTCATAAAATCAAATTTCACATTTTCACAGGGACGGTTCAAGGTTTTTGTTAAAATTTAGGAATGCGTTTTGGCTGATACTGAATTTCACGAGCACAACACAGAATGCTTGAATAGCGGACATATTTTTCGGCTTGTTAAATCTGATTCTGACGTCCATTAAACTCCTTTTAAAAATTTTTGTATCTAAATTGGGGGCTATCCATAAATTACGTCACACGAGTTTTATGACTTTTGTACCCCTCCCCCGGTCATTGACAAAGGTTGTCTTTGAAAAATAGCTCTAGCGTTCAGAAACTTTCGCAACTTGCGTGGACTTCTACTCATGTGCCCACCCTCTGCGAATATGCGGCCAGTTGGCTGTACAAAGAAACGACTTGCGAAATACAAAATCGCCAAGGCGGTTGATAGCTAGTTTAAGTTTAAGCAAGTGTAAAGCTAGATATGAAAAATTTCTTTGTTTTGACTTACCCATAAACCTACATGAATTCATTTTTTCAAATGCAGCAAAGCCTTACCATTTTTTATTTTCCACAAATTTTAAGTTCTGTTTTTCTTCTATTCTAATATTTTCAGTAAATACTTTTCAATCCGCTCCAGTTTTTTGACTACTCAAAAATTAGATTTTAACATTTTTTTCTGTGATGAAAAATTTTATATTTTGGGTACATGGACTCAATATATCTGTACTGTGATGTTGGTGCGTGTACCCTTTGTTTATTAGCAATATAGAAGTATTCAATATATGTTTTTTGAAAAATCCAGTTGGTCAGCGTTGGCGCAGCGCTGTTTCGTCATGGTTCGTACAAATTGTAATGGCATGAGGATCTTTGACACCAATTTTACCCCTGACGCTCATTTTTAGGTTTGGCTGTTAGACTTAGAGAATAGCCTAAATGTACGGTTCGCATGTTTTTACTATTCAAAAATTTTAATTTCTTTTAAAAATTAAATGTGAGGTTGTCGCTTGCCAGATAGCACATGTTCTAAAACAAATGGCAGAAAAATCGCGAACATTAAACAAAAATCTCGCATTTTCAATTCCCATAAACATGTCATCAAATCATTTTAGCTAATATGTTTTGTTAAAGTGTTTTACCATTTTGTTTTTATTTTAAAATTTATTTATATTAGTAAAAGAAAGATTAGAGCATCTTAAAGTTTCCTTTCTTTCCCTTCCTTTTTATACCTTTCATGAACATGAAATGGTATTATAACTTTGGTCCGATGTTTGTAAATATGGGAAGAAGAAGAGATAGACCCATCAATAAGTATACCGAAATGATCAGGATGACAAGTTGATTTAGCCACGTCCGTCTGTCCGTCTGTCTGTTTGAACGCAAACTAGTGCCTCAGTTTTTGAGATATTTGGCTGAAATTTGGTATGCGGTCACCATTTTCCAATATAGGAATCATTTGTCGGAACCAGCAAGATCGGACCAATATAACATATAGCTCCCATCAACCGATTATTCCGATAAACGGATTTTGGGCTATAACTCCTGTAATTAAACACGTAGGAAATTTTGGACGTATTGCTATTTTTATATGTGAAATATCGATGTTGAAAATCATAGAGATGGGATAAATATTTCACATAGCTCCCATACAATCGATTATTCCGATAAACGGATTTTGGGCTATAACTCCTGTAATTAAACACGTAGGAACGTGAAATTTTGTAAGTATTGCTATTTTTATATGTGAAATATCGATGTTGAAAATCATAGAGATGGGATAAATATTTCACATAGCTCCCATACAATCGATTATTCCGATAAACGGATTTTGGGCTATAACTCCTGTAATTAAACTCGTAGGAACGTGAAATTTTGGACGTGTGGCTATTTTTATATGTGAAATATCGATGTTGAAAATTTGGAAACAACGCTATTTTTATATGTAAAATATCGATGTTGAAAATCATTGAAATGGGATAAATATTTCACATAGCCCCCATACAATCGATTGTTCCGATGAACGGATTTTGGTAGATAACTCCTGTAATTATATCGGTAGGAACGTGAAATTTCGTAACTGCTGCTATTTTAGAATGTGGAATGTCGATGTTAAAAATCAATGAGATTGGACCAATATAACACATCGCCCCCATATAATCGATAGCTCCGATAATTTCGGTATGAGCTAAAGTTAAATTCACACAGGCTGTACTGGGGATCAAACAGTGAAAATCGTGACGCTTATTCATGAAAGGTATTTAGCCTTCGGCACAGCCGAAGACAGCTTTCCTTACCTGTTTCTTTTGCATTCCTTTCCTTTCCCTACCTTTACTTGCCTTTGATTTTTCTCCCTTTTTTCTTTCCTTACCTTAACTTACCTTTTTTTCCTTTTATCGATTCCTTTCCTTCCCCATTCTTTCCTTTATTTTATACCCTTATTTATTTCATTTTACTTTTTTTATAATTTTATCAATTTTTATTTTTTGTTTTATTTCACAAAGTCTAGCCAGGAAGGACCTTGTAGCTTATTTGTGATTTTATTTCAAAACATCAAGTCTGAGCAAGCATTTGCTTCTCTGAATACCTACTCACAGATTTTGTTTTTGTAAACACTGTTTGTACCTACGCTGGCTCATGTTTATTTATGCTGCCAACACAACTCTTTTTCTCATACTCGTGCTCTCTCCAACAGCTATGAATGCAAACACAACAATCTAGGGGGTCATACCTACACACATAACAGCGGCTCTATAAAGTGAATGCTTGTTTAGCATTTATAGTGGTGTGACTTCCAAATCATATTATAATTAATTTTTTTTAATTTTTGGTTTGTTGTCGAACACCCTGCTCGGTGAGACCTATCGATACATATCAAATTTTATATACCTTAGAATTGTGGTTATTGGAAAAAAAGGAGAAAACTTTTGAACATTGCGCATTTATATACAGATAAGATAAGATTAATAGTCTAACTTTGTTGTTGGTATATTGTTAATTTTGAAAATTCTGATTCTCATAAAGCGTAATTGCAGAATTTGATAGCTGCTTTGTGCATAAGGTAATGGCGCAGCGATGAACGTATGGAATACGGTGTGCACAGGTGCAAGACCCGGTTGCGGAATATTCTTTTTTTATTATATAAAAACCTTTAATCTTAACTATTACAATTTATTTAATTTTCAACCTAATATTCTTTTGCTCTTGACCTGCTCAAAACGATCGCATAAATTAGTAGCTATTTTTAAGCACAATCTCATCATTCGGCTATTCAAGTGCAACATAAAATCTCGAAAACCGAATACCTATTTGAATGGCATTTGCCATAAATAATTTTGAAAAAGGCTGCTATAATTTAATATTTTTATTATATAATAATAGCCACTATTTTTTAAATTCTATGATGGCCTCATTTTTTGACTATAGGTGAGTTTTTAAGGTATATATTTAAGTTGGTCGAGTTTCGGACACGGGCCTGAAGGCAAGTGTTGACAAAAAGATGATCAGATGTTTGAATAAGTTCAACTATTTTAAGTTGGTCGAATTTCGACCACGGGATATACTAGTTTGAATTAAAGGTAAAATATAAATATTGAAAATTTAAAACAAGAGTTAATTTAAATTTTTTTCCTAAAAGTTTATAAACTGAAGCCTTTTTTTCAAGCGGATTAAAATATTTTTTCCGTTTGACAATATACCATGGTTCTGTTTGAGAGCAACATCAAATTCAATCACACTTTGTTGAATACATTTTGATCGTTACCTTAATTCACAAAGCCCTAACTGACATAAAAACAAGTAAGGAAAGCTGTCTTCGGCTTGTTTCATGAATAGGCGTCACGATTTTCACTGTTCGATCCCCAGTAGGTACAGCCTGTGTGGATTCAACATTAGGTCATACCGAAATTATCGGAACTATCGATTATATGGGGGCGGTGTTATATTGGTCCAATCTCATTGATTTTTAACATCGACATTCCACATTCTAAAAGAGAAATTCTTACAAAATTTCACGTTCCTACCTGTTTAATTACAGGAGTTGTAGCCCAAAATCCGTTTATCGGAACAATAGATTGTATGGGGGCTATGTGAAATATTTACCCCATCTCAATGATTTTCAACATCGATATTGCACATATCAAAACAGCAATACCTACGTTCCTACCTGTTTAATTACAGGAGTTATAGCCCAAAATTCGTTTATCGGAACAATCGATTGTATGGGAGCTATGAGTACTATTGGTCCGATCTTACTGATTTTCAATATCGACAATTTCCATGTAAAAATAACAAAAGTTACAAAATTTCTGGGGGCGTGGCACCTCCTATACAAACTTTTTTCTTCAATGTGAATCTATTATATATAAATGCGCAAACATAACTGGTTCCTCCCTTTTTTGCAATAACCACAATTCTAAGGTATATAAAATTTGGTATGTATCGATATGTCTCGCCGAGCAGGGTGGCCGACAACAAACCAAAAATTAGAAAAAATTAATTATAATATGATTAGAAAATCACACCACTACAAGTGCTATACACGCATTCGCTTTATAGAGCCGCTGTTATGGGGGTATGTAGGTATGACCACTTGCATTGTCGTGTTTGCATTCATTGCAGTAGGGTGAGTTGTTTTGTTGGCAGCAATAAGATAACATGAGCCAGCGCGTCAACTTTATTGAGCTTAGGTACAAACAGTGTTTACAAAAACAAAATCTGTGCGTGGGGATTCATAGAAGCAAATGCTTTTGAAAAAAAGCACAAATAAGCTAGATCATGCACAAGGCCCTTCGTGGCTAGACTTAGTGAAATAAAATAAAATGCAAAATTGGTAAAATTAAAAAAAATTAAAATCAGAAATAGAAAAGTGATTTAAAGTAAAAAAAGAAAATTTGTTGGAAATGAAAGGAAAGGGAATAATATAAAATATATAAAAATGAAACAAAATGAAATAAATAAAAGTATTAAATTAAGAAAATAATAGGAAAGGAAAGGAATGGATATAAGGAAAATAAAGGTAAGTTAAGGTAACGAACGGAAAATATGACAGAAAAATCAAAGGGAAAGGAAGGGAATTGAAAAGAAAAAAGGAAGGGAAGAAAGGAAATGTAATGTAGGTAAAGCAGTGGAAAAGAGAAGCAAAAGGAGAAAAACAAAGAAAGGAAAGAAGGAAAAAAGAAGGGAAAGAAAAGGTAGCGAGGAAGAAGGTATGGAAAATAAATGAAAATAAAAAGAAAGAAAAATAAAGGAAAGAAAGGTAATGAAAAGCTAAAAAAAAAAAAATAAAGGAAATGAATGATAGAAAAAGAAAAGCAAAGGAGTTGCGGAAAGGAACAAAAGAAAATAAGGAAATGGTAGGAAAGGAAAGGTAAGAAAAGGAAAGGTAAGGAAACGAAATGACAGGAAGGGAAATTTAAGAAAAAAAGTGAAAGAAAATATAGGTAAGAAAAAAATAAAAGAAAAGAAATAAAAGGAAAAAAAAATGAATAAAATGGAAGGAAACTAAAGCAACGGAAACGAAAGGAAAGGAAGGAAAAAGAAAATAAAAGGAAAAAGGAATGTAATGGAAATGGAAAGAAGGATCAGGTAAGAATATAAAAGAAACGAAAAGAAAGAAAAATAAAAGAAAAAACCAGAAAAGAAAGAAAGAAAGAAGGGAAATAAAATGAAATGAAAGAAGAGAAAAGGAAAGGAAAAGGAGAGGAAAGGAAAGGAAATAAAAGCAAATGAATTCTATGGAAAGGAAAGAAATACGTATGAAGACGGCCTAAGAAGAATAAATAATTATCAACATTGAAACTATATTACTGAATGGTGTAAAGAGGGAGGAAAAGGCAAAATGAATAGGAATGTATAGAAACCAAAAATATACAAAATATGGAAAAAAAGGAAAATTTAAGAAATAGCAAAATGGTAGGAAGATAAAATAAGGTTTTGTGGTTGAATTTCAACCACTGGGCGAACTCTAGTATCTCTAAAAGGGTTTAAGGTAAGGACCTGGAAATTGGCACAGAGCTATAGGATAACAACACCATTCTCACCCATAAAACTGGGGGTTAACCAAAAAGGTGGCGTGCCACCTCCCATACGAATGAAATACTTCATAGTCCATATCTCTGGAAGAATTTAGGTTAGACCACTGAAATTTGGTAAGGGGTTTTATGAGATCGATTCCCACCACCTCCAAAAAAAACTGGGGATATCGAAAAGGGGGCGTGGCACCTCCCATACGAATGAAATGCTTCATAGTCCATATCTCTGGAAGTATTTAGGTTAGACCACTGAAATTTGGTAAGGGGTTATATGAGATCGATCCCCACCACAGCCGAAAAAATGGGGTAACGAAAAAGGGGGCGTGGCACCTCCTATACGAAGGAAACATTTCATAGTCCATAAGTATTTATGTTAGACCACTGAAATTTGGTGAGGGTTTATATGTGATCGATCCCTAACACCTCCCAAAAAAACGAGTTAACGAAAAAGGAGGCATGGCACCTCCCATAAAAAAAATACTAATGGCGGCGATATACCAACAGGTATAGGAGTTTATGATATCTAACGAGATTTTTAGCCGAGCTTCTCTTTCCAACTTGTGGTGTGTTGCTTTTGGGTTTTTCCTACAAGTTGGTGGGACCTAAAATTTTTTGCCGACTCCGAACGGCACTTGCAAAGCAAATGAATTTTTTTGCAGAAAAGGTTCTCATGGCAGAAATACACCCGGATAGTTTGCCAAACTACTGCCGAGAGACGACCCCGTTTAGAAAAATTGTTTTTCTAAATAATTTTTGATGTTACTTTTGCCGGGCATCGAACCGCCACGACTTGGTGTAGAAGGCCGAACACTTAACCGCTACACCACGGTGGCACCTCCCATACAAATGAAATACTTCATAGTCCATATCTCTGGAAGTATTTAGGTTAGACCACTGAAATTTCGTGAGGAGTTATATAAGATCAATAAGATAGGGATATGGATTAAAATAGATATAGGGATCGGGTTAGAGAAACATGCAGGGAAATAAATTTGAGGGAGGTCAACGTCTGCCGGGTCAGATAGTGTTTCATATAAAAACTTAGCAAATATTTGTACGCGTAATTTGCTTAACAATTTTGCTTTTGAAAAATCTTACTTCTTGGTGTTTTTTGCAGAAAAATTCAGAAATAATGTGTTGCATACGAAATCGGCGTAGCTTTTGTACGCAACGTCTGGCAGCGTGCGCTAAACCAAAATAAAAGCGCTATATTGCTCTCATTTTTGCACATATATATAATACTTCTATATTGCTAGTACAATATACTCGCAATGAGTTTTCAGCTCACCATCAAAGGGAGACAAGCATATAATTTTTGTGATTGTATTAGTATACGTGTGAATTAAAAAAATATTTTCATAAAATCAAATTTCACATTTTCACAGGGACGGTTCAAGGTTTTTGTTAAAATTTAGGAATGCGTTTTGGCTGATACTGAATTTCACAAGCACAACACAGAATGCTTGAATAGCGGACATATTTTTCGGCTTGTTAAATCTGATTCTGACGTCCATTAAACTCCTTTTAAAAATTTTTGTATCTAAATTGGGGGCTATCCATAAATTACGTCACACGAGTTTTATGACTTTTGTACCCCTCCCCCGGTCATTGACAAAGGTTGTCTTTGAAAAATAGCTCTAGCCATTCCCAGTTGAATGGCGTTCAGAAACTTTCGCAACTTGCGTGGACTTCTACTCATGTGCCCACCCTCTGCGAATATGCGGCCAGTTGGCTGTACAAAGAAACGACTTGCGAAATACAAAATCGCCAAGGCGGTTGATAGCTAGTTTAAGTTTAAGCAAGTGTAAAGCTAGATATGAAAAATTTCTTTGTTTTGACTTACCCATAAAGCTACATGAATTCATTTTTTCAAATGCAGCAAAGCCTTACCATTTTTTATTTTCCACAAATTTTAAGTTCTGTTTTTCTTCTATTCTAATATTTTCAGTAAATACTTTTCAATCCGCTCCAGTTTTTTGACTACTCAAAAATTAGATTTTAACATTTTTTTCTGTGATGAAAAATTTTATATTTTGGGTACATGGACTCAATATATCTGTACTGTGATGTTGGTGCGTGTACCCTTTGTTTATTAGCAATATAGAAGTATTCAATATATGTTTTTTGAAAAATCCAGTTGATCAGCGTTGGCGCAGCGCTGTTTCGTCATGGTTCGTACAAATTGTAATGGCATGAGGATCTTTGACACCAATTTTACCCCTGACGCTCATTTTTAGGTTTGGCTGTTAGACTTAGAGAATAGCCCAAATGTACGGTTCGCATGTTTTTACTATTCAAAAATTTGAATTTCTTTTAAAAATTAAATGTGAGGTTGTCGCTTGCCAGATAGCATATGTTCTAAAACAAATGGCAGAAAAATCGCGAACATTAAACAAAAATCTCGCATTTTCAATTCCCATAAACATGTCATCAAATCATTTTAGCTAATATGTTTTGTTAAAGTGTTTTACCATTTTGTTTTTATTTTAAAATTTATTTATATTAGTAAAAGAAAGATTAGAGCATCTTAAAGTTTCCTTTCTTTCCCTTCCTTTTTATACCTTTCATGAACATGAAATGGTATTATAACTTTGGTCCGATGTTTGTAAATATGGGAAGAAGAAGAGATAGACCCATCAATAAGTATACCGAAATGATCAGGATGACAAGTTGATTTAGCCACGTCCGTCTGTCCGTCTGTCTGTTTGAACGCAAACTAGTGCCTCAGTTTTTGAGATATTTGGCTGAAATTTGGTATGCGGTCACCATTTTCCAATATAGGAATCATTTGTCGGAACCAGCAAGATCGGACCAATATAACATATAGCTCCCATCAACCGATTATTCCGATAAACGGATTTTGGGCTATAACTCCTGTAATTAAACACGTAGGAAATTTTGGACGTATTGCTATTTTTATATGTGAAATATCGATGTTGAAAATCATAGAGATGGGATAAATATTTCACATAGCTCCCATACAATCGATTATTCCGATAAACGGATTTTGGGCTATAACTCCTGTAATTAAACACGTAGGAACGTGAAATTTTGTAAGTATTGCTATTTTTATATGTGAAATATCGATGTTGAAAATCATAGAGATGGGATAAATATTTCACATAGCTCCCATACAATCGATTATTCCGATAAACGGATTTTGGGCTATAACTCCTGTAATTAAACTCGTAGGAACGTGAAATTTTGGACGTGTGGCTATTTTTATATGTGAAATATCGATGTTGAAAATTTGGAAACAACGCTATTTTTATATGTAAAATATCGATGTTGAAAATCATTGAAATGGGATAAATATTTCACATAGCCCCCATACAATCGATTGTTCCGATGAACGGATTTTGGTAGATAACTCCTGTAATTATATCGGTAGGAACGTGAAATTTCGTAACTGCTGCTATTTTAGAATGTGGAATGTCGATGTTAAAAATCAATGAGATTGGACCAATATAACACATCGCCCCCATATAATCGATAGCTCCGATAATTTCGGTATGAGCTAAAGTTAAATTCACACAGGCTGTACTGGGGATCAAACAGTGAAAATCGTGACGCTTATTCATGAAAGGTATTTAGCCTTCGGCACAGCCGAAGACAGCTTTCCTTACCTGTTTCTTTTGCATTCCTTTCCTTTCCCTACCTTTACTTGCCTTTGATTTTTCTCCCTTTTTTCTTTCCTTACCTTAACTTACCTTTTTTTCCTTTTATCGATTCCTTTCCTTCCCCATTCTTTCCTTTATTTTATACCCTTATTTATTTCATTTTACTTTTTTTATAATTTTATCAATTTTTATTTTTTGTTTTATTTCACAAAGTCTAGCCAGGAAGGACCTTGTAGCTTATTTGTGATTTTATTTCAAAACATCAAGTCTGAGCAAGCATTTGCTTCTCTGAATACCTACTCACAGATTTTGTTTTTGTAAACACTGTTTGTACCTACGCTGGCTCATGTTTATTTATGCTGCCAACACAACTCTTTTTCTCATACTCGTGCTCTCTCCAACAGCTATGAATGCAAACACAACAATCTAGGGGGTCATACCTACACACATAACAGCGGCTCTATAAAGTGAATGCTTGTTTAGCATTTATAGTGGTGTGACTTCCAAATCATATTATAATTAATTTTTTTTAATTTTTGGTTTGTTGTCGAACACCCTGCTCGGTGAGACCTATCGATACATATCAAATTTTATATACCTTAGAATTGTGGTTATTGGAAAAAAAGGAGAAAACTTTTGAACATTGCGCATTTATATACAGATAAGATAAGATTAATAGTCTAACTTTGTTGTTGGTATATTGTTAATTTTGAAAATTCTGATTCTCATAAAGCGTAATTGCAGAATTTGATAGCTGCTTTGTGCATAAGGTAATGGCGCAGCGATGAACGTATGGAATACGGTGTGCACAGGTGCAAGACCCGGTTGCGGAATATTCTTTTTTTATTATATAAAAACCTTTAATCTTAACTATTACAATTTATTTAATTTTCAACCTAATATTCTTTTGCTCTTGACCTGCTCAAAACGATCGCATAAATTAGTAGCTATTTTTAAGCACAATCTCATCATTCGGCTATTCAAGTGCAACATAAAATCTCGAAAACCGAATACCTATTTGAATGGCATTTGCCATAAATAATTTTGAAAAAGGCTGCTATAATTTAATATTTTTATTATATAATAATAGCCACTATTTTTTAAATTCTATGATGGCCTCATTTTTTGACTATAGGTGAGTTTTTAAGGTATATATTTAAGTTGGTCGAGTTTCGGACACGGGCCTGAAGGCAAGTGTTGACAAAAAGATGATCAGATGTTTGAATAAGTTCAACTATTTTAAGTTGGTCGAATTTCGACCACGGGATATACTAGTTTGAATTAAAGGTAAAATATAAATATTGAAAATTTAAAACAAGAGTTAATTTAAATTTTTTTCCTAAAAGTTTATAAACTGAAGCCTTTTTTTCAAGCGGATTAAAATATTTTTTCCGTTTGACAATATACCATGGTTCTGTTTGAGAGCAACATCAAATTCAATCACACTTTGTTGAATACATTTTGATCGTTACCTTAATTCACAAAGCCCTAACTGACATAAAAACAAGTAAGGAAAGCTGTCTTCGGCTTGTTTCATGAATAGGCGTCACGATTTTCACTGTTCGATCCCCAGTAGGTACAGCCTGTGTGGATTCAACATTAGGTCATACCGAAATTATCGGAACTATCGATTATATGGGGGCGGTGTTATATTGGTCCAATCTCATTGATTTTTAACATCGACATTCCACATTCTAAAAGAGAAATTCTTACAAAATTTCACGTTCCTACCTGTTTAATTACAGGAGTTGTAGCCCAAAATCCGTTTATCGGAACAATAGATTGTATGGGGGCTATGTGAAATATTTACCCCATCTCAATGATTTTCAACATCGATATTGCACATATCAAAACAGCAATACCTACGTTCCTACCTGTTTAATTACAGGAGTTATAGCCCAAAATTCGTTTATCGGAACAATCGATTGTATGGGAGCTATGAGTACTATTGGTCCGATCTTACTGATTTTCAATATCGACAATTTCCATGTAAAAATAACAAAAGTTACAAAATTTCTGGGGGCGTGGCACCTCCTATACAAACTTTTTTCTTCAATGTGAATCTATTATATATAAATGCGCAAACATAACTGGTTCCTCCCTTTTTTGCAATAACCACAATTCTAAGGTATATAAAATTTGGTATGTATCGATATGTCTCGCCGAGCAGGGTGGCCGACAACAAACCAAAAATTAGAAAAAATTAATTATAATATGATTAGAAAATCACACCACTACAAGTGCTATACACGCATTCGCTTTATAGAGCCGCTGTTATGGGGGTATGTAGGTATGACCACTTGCATTGTCGTGTTTGCATTCATTGCAGTAGGGTGAGTTGTTTTGTTGGCAGCAATAAGATAACATGAGCCAGCGCGTCAACTTTATTGAGCTTAGGTACAAACAGTGTTTACAAAAACAAAATCTGTGCGTGGGGATTCATAGAAGCAAATGCTTTTGAAAAAAAGCACAAATAAGCTAGATCATGCACAAGGCCCTTCGTGGCTAGACTTAGTGAAATAAAATAAAATGCAAAATTGGTAAAATTAAAAAAAATTAAAATCAGAAATAGAAAAGTGATTTAAAGTAAAAAAAGAAAATTTGTTGGAAATGAAAGGAAAGGGAATAATATAAAATATATAAAAATGAAACAAAATGAAATAAATAAAAGTATTAAATTAAGAAAATAATAGGAAAGGAAAGGAATGGATATAAGGAAAATAAAGGTAAGTTAAGGTAACGAACGGAAAATATGACAGAAAAATCAAAGGGAAAGGAAGGGAATTGAAAAGAAAAAAGGAAGGGAAGAAAGGAAATGTAATGTAGGTAAAGCAGTGGAAAAGAGAAGCAAAAGGAGAAAAACAAAGAAAGGAAAGAAGGAAAAAAGAAGGGAAAGAAAAGGTAGCGAGGAAGAAGGTATGGAAAATAAATGAAAATAAAAAGAAAGAAAAATAAAGGAAAGAAAGGTAATGAAAAGCTAAAAAAAAAAAAATAAAGGAAATGAATGATAGAAAAAGAAAAGCAAAGGAGTTGCGGAAAGGAACAAAAGAAAATAAGGAAATGGTAGGAAAGGAAAGGTAAGAAAAGGAAAGGTAAGGAAACGAAATGACAGGAAGGGAAATTTAAGAAAAAAAGTGAAAGAAAATATAGGTAAGAAAAAAATAAAAGAAAAGAAATAAAAGGAAAAAAAAATGAATAAAATGGAAGGAAACTAAAGCAACGGAAACGAAAGGAAAGGAAGGAAAAAGAAAATAAAAGGAAAAAGGAATGTAATGGAAATGGAAAGAAGGATCAGGTAAGAATATAAAAGAAACGAAAAGAAAGAAAAATAAAAGAAAAAACCAGAAAAGAAAGAAAGAAAGAAGGGAAATAAAATGAAATGAAAGAAGAGAAAAGGAAAGGAAAAGGAGAGGAAAGGAAAGGAAATAAAAGCAAATGAATTCTATGGAAAGGAAAGAAATACGTATGAAGACGGCCTAAGAAGAATAAATAATTATCAACATTGAAACTATATTACTGAATGGTGTAAAGAGGGAGGAAAAGGCAAAATGAATAGGAATGTATAGAAACCAAAAATATACAAAATATGGAAAAAAAGGAAAATTTAAGAAATAGCAAAATGGTAGGAAGATAAAATAAGGTTTTGTGGTTGAATTTCAACCACTGGGCGAACTCTAGTATCTCTAAAAGGGTTTAAGGTAAGGACCTGGAAATTGGCACAGAGCTATAGGATAACAACACCATTCTCACCCATAAAATTGGGGGTTAACCAAAAAGGTGGCGTGCCACCTCCCATACGAATGAAATACTTCATAGTCCATATCTCTGGAAGAATTTAGGTTAGACCACTGAAATTTGGTAAGGGGTTTTATGAGATCGATTCCCACCACCTCCAAAAAAACTGGGGATATCGAAAAGGGGGCGTGGCACCTCCCATACGAATGAAATGCTTCATAGTCCATATCTCTGGAAGTATTTAGGTTAGACCACTGAAATTTGGTAAGGGGTTATATGAGATCGATCCCCACCACAGCCGAAAAAATGGGGTAACGAAAAAGGGGGCGTGGCACCTCCTATACGAAGGAAACATTTCATAGTCCATAAGTATTTATGTTAGACCACTGAAATTTGGTGAGGGTTTATATGTGATCGATCCCTAACACCTCCCAAAAAAACGAGTTAACGAAAAAGGAGGCATGGCACCTCCCATAAAAAAAATACTAATGGCGGCGATATACCAACAGGTATAGGAGTTTATGATATCTAACGAGATTTTTAGCCGAGCTTCTCTTTCCAACTTGTGGTGTGTTGCTTTTGGGTTTTTCCTACAAGTTGGTGGGACCTAAAATTTTTTGCCGACTCCGAACGGCACTTGCAAAGCAAATGAATTTTTTTGCAGAAAAGGTTCTCATGGCAGAAATACACCCGGATAGTTTGCCAAACTACTGCCGAGAGACGACCCCGTTTAGAAAAATTGTTTTTCTAAATAATTTTTGATGTTACTTTTGCCGGGCATCGAACCGCCACGACTTGGTGTAGAAGGCCGAACACTTAACCGCTACACCACGGTGGCACCTCCCATACAAATGAAATACTTCATAGTCCATATCTCTGGAAGTATTTAGGTTAGACCACTGAAATTTCGTGAGGAGTTATATAAGATCAATAAGATAGGGATATGGATTAAAATAGATATAGGGATCGGGTTAGAGAAACATGCAGGGAAATAAATTTGAGGGAGGTCAACGTCTGCCGGGTCAGATAGTGTTTCATATAAAAACTTAGCAAATATTTGTACGCGTAATTTGCTTAACAATTTTGCTTTTGAAAAATCTTACTTCTTGGTGTTTTTTGCAGAAAAATTCAGAAATAATGTGTTGCATACGAAATCGGCGTAGCTTTTGTACGCAACGTCTGGCAGCGTGCGCTAAACCAAAATAAAAGCGCTATATTGCTCTCATTTTTGCACATATATATAATACTTCTATATTGCTAGTACAATATACTCGCAATGAGTTTTCAGCTCACCATCAAAGGGAGACAAGCATATAATTTTTGTGATTGTATTAGTATACGTGTGAATTAAAAAAATATTTTCATAAAATCAAATTTCACATTTTCACAGGGACGGTTCAAGGTTTTTGTTAAAATTTAGGAATGCGTTTTGGCTGATACTGAATTTCACAAGCACAACACAGAATGCTTGAATAGCGGACATATTTTTCGGCTTGTTAAATCTGATTCTGACGTCCATTAAACTCCTTTTAAAAATTTTTGTATCTAAATTGGGGGCTATCCATAAATTACGTCACACGAGTTTTATGACTTTTGTACCCCTCCCCCGGTCATTGACAAAGGTTGTCTTTGAAAAATAGCTCTAGCCATTCCCAGTTGAATGGCGTTCAGAAACTTTCGCAACTTGCGTGGACTTCTACTCATGTGCCCACCCTCTGCGAATATGCGGCCAGTTGGCTGTACAAAGAAACGACTTGCGAAATACAAAATCGCCAAGGCGGTTGATAGCTAGTTTAAGTTTAAGCAAGTGTAAAGCTAGATATGAAAAATTTCTTTGTTTTGACTTACCCATAAAGCTACATGAATTCATTTTTTCAAATGCAGCAAAGCCTTACCATTTTTTATTTTCCACAAATTTTAAGTTCTGTTTTTCTTCTATTCTAATATTTTCAGTAAATACTTTTCAATCCGCTCCAGTTTTTTGACTACTCAAAAATTAGATTTTAACATTTTTTTCTGTGATGAAAAATTTTATATTTTGGGTACATGGACTCAATATATCTGTACTGTGATGTTGGTGCGTGTACCCTTTGTTTATTAGCAATATAGAAGTATTCAATATATGTTTTTTGAAAAATCCAGTTGATCAGCGTTGGCGCAGCGCTGTTTCGTCATGGTTCGTACAAATTGTAATGGCATGAGGATCTTTGACACCAATTTTACCCCTGACGCTCATTTTTAGGTTTGGCTGTTAGACTTAGAGAATAGCCCAAATGTACGGTTCGCATGTTTTTACTATTCAAAAATTTGAATTTCTTTTAAAAATTAAATGTGAGGTTGTCGCTTGCCAGATAGCATATGTTCTAAAACAAATGGCAGAAAAATCGCGAACATTAAACAAAAATCTCGCATTTTCAATTCCCATAAACATGTCATCAAATCATTTTAGCTAATATGTTTTGTTAAAGTGTTTTACCATTTTGTTTTTATTTTAAAATTTATTTATATTAGTAAAAGAAAGATTAGAGCATCTTAAAGTTTCCTTTCTTTCCCTTCCTTTTTATACCTTTCATGAACATGAAATGGTATTATAACTTTGGTCCGATGTTTGTAAATATGGGAAGAAGAAGAGATAGACCCATCAATAAGTATACCGAAATGATCAGGATGACAAGTTGATTTAGCCACGTCCGTCTGTCCGTCTGTCTGTTTGAACGCAAACTAGTGCCTCAGTTTTTGAGATATTTGGCTGAAATTTGGTATGCGGTCACCATTTTCCAATATAGGAATCATTTGTCGGAACCAGCAAGATCGGACCAATATAACATATAGCTCCCATCAACCGATTATTCCGATAAACGGATTTTGGGCTATAACTCCTGTAATTAAACACGTAGGAAATTTTGGACGTATTGCTATTTTTATATGTGAAATATCGATGTTGAAAATCATAGAGATGGGATAAATATTTCACATAGCTCCCATACAATCGATTATTCCGATAAACGGATTTTGGGCTATAACTCCTGTAATTAAACACGTAGGAACGTGAAATTTTGTAAGTATTGCTATTTTTATATGTGAAATATCGATGTTGAAAATCATAGAGATGGGATAAATATTTCACATAGCTCCCATACAATCGATTATTCCGATAAACGGATTTTGGGCTATAACTCCTGTAATTAAACTCGTAGGAACGTGAAATTTTGGACGTGTTGCTATTTTTATATGTGAAATATCGATGTTGAAAATTTGGAAACAACGCTATTTTTATATGTAAAATATCGATGTTGAAAATCATTGAAATGGGATAAATATTTCACATAGCCCCCATACAATCGATTGTTCCGATGAACGGATTTTGGTAGATAACTCCTGTAATTATATCGGTAGGAACGTGAAATTTCGTAACTGCTGCTATTTTAGAATGTGGAATGTCGATGTTAAAAATCAATGAGATTGGACCAATATAACACATCGCCCCCATATAATCGATAGCTCCGATAATTTCGGTATGAGCTAAAGTTAAATTCACACAGGCTGTACTGGGGATCAAACAGTGAAAATCGTGACGCTTATTCATGAAAGGTATTTAGCCTTCGGCACAGCCGAAGACAGCTTTCCTTACCTGTTTCTTTTGCATTCCTTTCCTTTCCCTACCTTTACTTGCCTTTGATTTTTCTCCCTTTTTTCTTTCCTTACCTTAACTTACCTTTTTTTCCTTTTATCGATTCCTTTCCTTCCCCATTCTTTCCTTTATTTTATACCCTTATTTATTTCATTTTACTTTTTTTATAATTTTATCAATTTTTATTTTTTGTTTTATTTCACAAAGTCTAGCCAGGAAGGACCTTGTAGCTTATTTGTGATTTTATTTCAAAACATCAAGTCTGAGCAAGCATTTGCTTCTCTGAATACCTACTCACAGATTTTGTTTTTGTAAACACTGTTTGTACCTACGCTGGCTCATGTTTATTTATGCTGCCAACACAACTCTTTTTCTCATACTCGTGCTCTCTCCAACAGCTATGAATGCAAACACAACAATCTAGGGGGTCATACCTACACACATAACAGCGGCTCTATAAAGTGAATGCTTGTTTAGCATTTATAGTGGTGTGACTTCCAAATCATATTATAATTAATTTTTTTTAATTTTTGGTTTGTTGTCGAACACCCTGCTCGGTGAGACCTATCGATACATATCAAATTTTATATACCTTAGAATTGTGGTTATTGGAAAAAAAGGAGAAAACTTTTGAACATTGCGCATTTATATACAGATAAGATAAGATTAATAGTCTAACTTTGTTGTTGGTATATTGTTAATTTTGAAAATTCTGATTCTCATAAAGCGTAATTGCAGAATTTGATAGCTGCTTTGTGCATAAGGTAATGGCGCAGCGATGAACGTATGGAATACGGTGTGCACAGGTGCAAGACCCGGTTGCGGAATATTCTTTTTTTATTATATAAAAACCTTTAATCTTAACTATTACAATTTATTTAATTTTCAACCTAATATTCTTTTGCTCTTGACCTGCTCAAAACGATCGCATAAATTAGTAGCTATTTTTAACCACAATCTCATCATTCGGCTATTCAAGTGCAACATAAAATCTCGAAAACCGAATACCTATTTGAATGGCATTTGCCATAAATAATTTTGAAAAAGGCTGCTATAATTTAATATTTTTATTATATAATAATAGCCACTATTTTTTAAATTCTATGATGGCCTCATTTTTTGACTATAGGTGAGTTTTTAAGGTATATATTTAAGTTGGTCGAGTTTCGGACACGGGCCTGAAGGCAAGTGTTGACAAAAAGATGATCAGATGTTTGAATAAGTTCAACTATTTTAAGTTGGTCGAATTTCGACCACGGGATATACTAGTTTGAATTAAAGGTAAAATATAAATATTGAAAATTTAAAACAAGAGTTAATTTAAATTTTTTCAAGCGGATTAAAATATTTTTTCCGTTTGACAATATACCATGGTTCTGTTTGAGAGCAACATCAAATTCAATCACACTTTGTTGAATACATTTTGATCGTTACCTTAATTCACAAAGCCCTAACTGACATAAAAACAAGTAAGGAAAGCTGTCTTCGGCTGTGTGTGCCTGTTTCATGAATAGGCGTCACGATTTTCACTGTTCGATCCCCAGTAGGTACAGCCTGTGTGGATTCAACATTAGGTCATACCGAAATTATCGGAACTATCGATTATATGGGGGCGGTGTTATATTGGTCCAATCTCATTGATTTTTAACATCGACATTCCACATTCTAAAAGAGAAATTCTTACAAAATTTCACGTTCCTACCTGTTTAATTACAGGAGTTGTAGCCCAAAATCCGTTTATCGGAACAATAGATTGTATGGGGGCTATGTGAAATATTTACCCCATCTCAATGATTTTCAACATCGATATTGCACATATCAAAACAGCAATACCTACGTACCTACATAAATGAAAATAAAAAGAAAGAAAAATAAAGGAAAGAAAGGTAATGAAAAGCTAAAAAAAAAAATAAAGGAAATGAATGATAGAAAAAGAAAAGCAAAGGAGTTGCGGAAAGGAACAAAAGAAAATAAGGAAATGGTAGGAAAGGAAAGGTAAGAAAAGGAAAGGTAAGGAAACGAAATGACAGGAAGGGAAATTTAAGAAAAAAAGTGAAAGAAAATATAGGTAAGAAAAAAATAAAAGAAAAGAAATAAAAGGAAAAAAAAATGAATAAAATGAAAGGAAACTAAAGCAACGGAAACGAAAGGAAAGGAAGGAAAAAGAAAATAAAAGGAAAAAGGAATGTAATGGAAATGGAAAGAAGGATCAGGTAAGAATATAAAAGAAACGAAAAGAAAGAAAAATAAAAGAAAAAACCAGAAAAGAAAGAAAGAAAGAAGGGAAATAAAATGAAATGAAAGAAGAGAAAAGGAAAGAAAAGGAAAGGAAAAGGAGAGGAAAGGAAAGGAAATAAAAGCAAATGAATGCTATGGAAAGGAAAGAAATACGTATGAAGACGGCCTAAGAAGAATAAATAATTATCAACATTGAAACTATATTACTGAATGGTGTAAAGAGGGAGGAAAAGGCAAAATGAATAGGAATGTATAGAAACCAAAAATATACAAAATATGGAAAAAAAGGAAAATTTAAGAAATAGCAAAATGGTAGGAAGATAAAATAAGGTTTTGTGGTTGAATTTCAACCACTGGGCGAACTCTAGTATCTCTAAAAGGGTTTAAGGTAAGGACCTGGAAATTGGCACAGAGCTATAGGATAACAACACCATTCTCACCCATAAAACTGGGGGTTAACCAAAAAGGTGGCGTGCCACCTCCCATACGAATGAAATACTTCATAGTCCATATCTCTGGAAGAATTTAGGTTAGACCACTGAAATTTGGTAAGGGGTTTTATGAGATCGATTCCCACCACCTCCAAAAAAACTGGGGATATCGAAAAGGGGGCGTGGCACCTCCCATACGAATGAAATGCTTCATAGTCCATATCTCTGGAAGTATTTAGGTTAGACCACTGAAATTTGGTAAGGGGTTATATGAGATCGATCCCCACCACAGCCGAAAAAATGGGGTAACGAAAAAGGGGGCGTGGCACCTCCTATACGAAGGAAACATTTCATAGTCCATAAGTATTTATGTTAGACCACTGAAATTTGGTGAGGGTTTATATGTGATCGATCCCTAACACCTCCCAAAAAAACGAGTTAACGAAAAAGGAGGCATGGCACCTCCCATAAAAAAAATACTAATGGCGGCGATATACCAACAGGTATAGGAGTTTATGATATCTAACGAGATTTTTAGCCGAGCTTCTCTTTCCAACTTGTGGTGTGTTGCTTTTGGGTTTTTCCTACAAGTTGGTGGGACCTAAAATTTTTTGCCGACTCCGAACGGCACTTGCAAAGCAAATGAATTTTTTTGCAGAAAAGGTTCTCATGGCAGAAATACACCCGGATAGTTTGCCAAACTACTGCCGAGAGACGACCCCGTTTAGAAAAATTGTTTTTCTAAATAATTTTTGATGTTACTTTTGCCGGGCATCGAACCGCCACGACTTGGTGTAGAAGGCCGAACACTTAACCGCTACACCACGGTGGCACCTCCCATACAAATGAAATACTTCATAGTCCATATCTCTGGAAGTATTTAGGTTAGACCACTGAAATTTCGTGAGGAGTTATATAAGATCAATAAGATAGGGATATGGATTAAAATAGATATAGGGATCGGGTTAGAGAAACATGCAGGGAAATAAATTTGAGGGAGGTCAACGTCTGCCGGGTCAGATAGTGTTTCATATAAAAACTTAGCAAATATTTGTACGCGTAATTTGCTTAACAATTTTGCTTTTGAAAAATCTTACTTCTTGGTGTTTTTTGCAGAAAAATTCAGAAATAATGTGTTGCATACGAAATCGGCGTAGCTTTTGTACGCAACGTCTGGCAGCGTGCGCTAAACCAAAATAAAAGCGCTATATTGCTCTCATTTTTGCACATATATATAATACTTCTATATTGCTAGTACAATATACTCGCAATGAGTTTTCAGCTCACCATCAAAGGGAGACAAGCATATAATTTTTGTGATTGTATTAGTATACGTGTGAATTAAAAAAATATTTTCATAAAATCAAATTTCACATTTTCACAGGGACGGTTCAAGGTTTTTGTTAAAATTTAGGAATGCGTTTTGGCTGATACTGAATTTCACAAGCACAACACAGAATGCTTGAATAGCGGACATATTTTTCGGCTTGTTAAATCTGATTCTGACGTCCATTAAACTCCTTTTAAAAATTTTTGTATCTAAATTGGGGGCTATCCATAAATTACGTCACACGAGTTTTATGACTTTTGTACCCCTCCCCCGGTCATTGACAAAGGTTGTCTTTGAAAAATAGCTCTAGCCATTCCCAGTTGAATGGCGTTCAGAAACTTTCGCAACTTGCGTGGACTTCTACTCATGTGCCCACCCTCTGCGAATATGCGGCCAGTTGGCTGTACAAAGAAACGACTTGCGAAATACAAAATCGCCAAGGCGGTTGATAGCTAGTTTAAGTTTAAGCAAGTGTAAAGCTAGATATGAAAAATTTCTTTGTTTTGACTTACCCATAAAGCTACATGAATTCATTTTTTCAAATGCAGCAAAGCCTTACCATTTTTTATTTTCCACAAATTTTAAGTTCTGTTTTTCTTCTATTCTAATATTTTCAGTAAATACTTTTCAATCCGCTCCAGTTTTTTGACTACTCAAAAATTAGATTTTAACATTTTTTTCTGTGATGAAAAATTTTATATTTTGGGTACATGGACTCAATATATCTGTACTGTGATGTTGGTGCGTGTACCCTTTGTTTATTAGCAATATAGAAGTATTCAATATATGTTTTTTGAAAAATCCAGTTGATCAGCGTTGGCGCAGCGCTGTTTCGTCATGGTTCGTACAAATTGTAATGGCATGAGGATCTTTGACACCAATTTTACCCCTGACGCTCATTTTTAGGTTTGGCTGTTAGACTTAGAGAATAGCCCAAATGTACGGTTCGCATGTTTTTACTATTCAAAAATTTGAATTTCTTTTAAAAATTAAATGTGAGGTTGTCGCTTGCCAGATAGCATATGTTCTAAAACAAATAGCAGAAAAATCGCGAACATTAAACAAAAATCTCCCATTTTCAATTCCCATAAACATGTCATCAAATCATTTTAGCTAATATGTTTTGTTAAAGTGTTTTACCATTTTGTTTTTATTTTAAAATTTATTTATATTAGTAAAAGAAAGATTAGAGCATCTTAAAGTTTCCTTTCTTTCCCTTCCTTTTTATACCTTTCATGAACATGAAATGGTATTATAACTTTGGTCCGATGTTTGTAAATATGGGAAGAAGAAGAGATAGACCCATCAATAAGTATACCGAAATGATCAGGATGACAAGTTGATTTAGCCACGTCCGTCTGTCCGTCTGTCTGTTTGAACGCAAACTAGTGCCTCAGTTTTTGAGATATTTGGCTGAAATTTGGTATGCGGTCACCATTTTCCAATATAGGAATCATTTGTCGGAACCAGCAAGATCGGACCAATATAACATATAGCTCCCATCAACCGATTATTCCGATAAACGGATTTTGGGCTATAACTCCTGTAATTAAACACGTAGGAAATTTTGGACGTATTGCTATTTTTATATGTGAAATATCGATGTTGAAAATCATAGAGATGGGATAAATATTTCACATAGCTCCCATACAATCGATTATTCCGATAAACGGATTTTGGGCTATAACTCCTGTAATTAAACACGTAGGAACGTGAAATTTTGTAAGTATTGCTATTTTTATATGTGAAATATCGATGTTGAAAATCATAGAGATGGGATAAATATTTCACATAGCTCCCATACAATCGATTATTCCGATAAACGGATTTTGGGCTATAACTCCTGTAATTAAACTCGTAGGAACGTGAAATTTTGGACGTGTTGCTATTTTTATATGTGAAATATCGATGTTGAAAATTTGGAAGCATCGCTATTTTTATATGTAAAATATCGATGTTGAAAATCATTGAAATGGGATAAATATTTCACATAGCCCCCATACAATCGATTGTTCCGATGAACGGATTTTGGTAGATAACTCCTGTAATTATATCGGTAGGAACGTGAAATTTCGTAACTGTTGCTATTTTAGAATGTGGAATGTCGATGTTAAAAATCAATGAGATTGGACCAATATAACACATCGCCCCCATATAATCGATAGCTCCGATAATTTCGGTATGAGCTAAAGTTAAATTCACACAGGCTGTACTGGGGATCAAACAGTGAAAATCGTGACGCTTATTCATGAAAGGTATTTAGCCTTCGGCACAGCCGAAGACAGCTTTCCTTACCTGTTTCTTTTGCATTCCTTTCCTTTCCCTACCTTTACTTGCCTTTGATTTTTCTCCCTTTTTTCTTTCCTTACCTTAACTTACCTTTTTTTCCTTTTATCGATTCCTTTCCTTCCCCATTCTTTCCTTTATTTTATACCCTTATTTATTTCATTTTACTTTTTTTATAATTTTATCAATTTTCCATTTTTTGTTTTATTTCACAAAGTCTAGCCAGGAAGGACCTTGTAACTTATTTGTGATTTTATTTCAAAACATCAAGTCTGAGCAAGCATTTGCTTCTCTGAATACCTACTCACAGATTTTGTTTTTGTAAACACTGTTTGTACCTACGCTCAATAAAGTTGACGGGCTGGCTCATGTTTATTTATGCTGCCAACACAACTCTTTTTCTCATACTCGTGCTCTCTCCAACAGCTATGAATGCAAACACAACAATCTAGGGGGTCATACCTACACACATAACAGCGGCTCTATAAAGTGAATGCTTGTTTAGCATTTATAGTGGTGTGACTTCCAAATCATATTATAATTAATTTTTTTTAATTTTTGGTTTGTTGTCGAACACCCTGCTCGGTGAGACCTATCGATACATATCAAATTTTATATACCTTAGAATTGTGGTTATTGGAAAAAAAGGAGAAAACTTTTGAACATTGCGCATTTATATACAGATAAGATAAGATTAATAGTCTAACTTTGTTGTTGGTATATTGTTAATTTTGAAAATTCTGATTCTCATAAAGCGTAATTGCAGAATTTGATAGCTGCTTTGTGCATAAGGTAATGGCGCAGCGATGAACGTATGGAATACGGTGTGCACAGGTGCAAGACCCGGTTGCGGAATATTCTTTTTTTATTATATAAAAACCTTTAATCTTAACTATTACAATTTATTTAATTTTCAACCTAATATTCTTTTGCTCTTGACCTGCTCAAAACGATCGCATAAATTAGTAGCTATTTTTAAGCACAATCTCATCATTCGGCTATTCAAGTGCAACATAAAATCTCGAAAACCGAATACCTATTTGAATGGCATTTGCCATAAATAATTTTGAAAAAGGCTGCTATAATTTAATATTTTTATTATATAATAATAGCCACTATTTTTTAAATTCTATGATGGCCTCATTTTTTGACTATAGGTGAGTTTTTAAGGTATATATTTAAGTTGGTCGAGTTTCGGACACGGGCCTGAAGGCAAGTGTTGACAAAAAGATGATCAGATGTTTGAATAAGTTCAACTATTTTAAGTTGGTCGAATTTCGACCACGGGATATACTAGTTTGAATTAAAGGTAAAATATAAATATTGAAAATTTAAAACAAGAGTTAATTTAAATTTTTTTCCTAAAAGTTTATAAACTGAAGCCTTTTTTTCAAGCGGATTAAAATATTTTTTCCGTTTGACAATATACCATGGTTCTGTTTGAGAGCAACATCAAATTCAATCACACTTTGTTGAATACATTTTGATCGTTACCTTAATTCACAAAGCCCTAACTGACATAAAAACAAGTAAGGAAAGCTGTCTTCGGCTGTGTGTGCCTGTTTCATGAATAGGCGTCACGATTTTCACTGTTCGATCCCCAGTAGGTACAGCCTGTGTGGATTCAACATTAGGTCATACCGAAATTATCGGAACTATCGATTATATGGGGGCGGTGTTATATTGGTCCAATCTCATTGATTTTTAACATCGACATTCCACATTCTAAAAGAGAAATTCTTACAAAATTTCACGTTCCTACCTGTTTAATTACAGGAGTTGTAGCCCAAAATCCGTTTATCGGAACAATAGATTGTATGGGGGCTATGTGAAATATTTACCCCATCTCAATGATTTTCAACATCGATATTGCACATATCAAAACAGCAATACCTACGTTCCTACCTGTTTAATTACAGGAGTTATAGCCCAAAATTCGTTTATCGGAACAATCGATTGTATGGGAGCTATGAGTACTATTGGTCCGATCTTACTGATTTTCAATATCGACAATTTCCATGTAAAAATAACAAAAGTTACAAAATTTCTGGGGGCGTGGCACCTCCTATACAAACTTTTTTCTTCAATGTGAATCTATTATATATAAATGCGCAAACATAACTGGTTCCTCCCTTTTTTGCAATAACCACAATTCTAAGGTATATAAAATTTGGTATGTATCGATATGTCTCGCCGAGCAGGGTGGCCGACAACAAACCAAAAATTAGAAAAAATTAATTATAATATGATTAGAAAATCACACCACTACAAGTGCTATACACGCATTCGCTTTATAGAGCCGCTGTTATGGGGGTATGTAGGTATGACCACTTGCATTGTCGTGTTTGCATTCATTGCAGTAGGGTGAGTTGTTTTGTTGGCAGCAATAAGATAACATGAGCCAGCGCGTCAACTTTATTGAGCTTAGGTACAAACAGTGTTTACAAAAACAAAATCTGTGCGTGGGGATTCATAGAAGCAAATGCTTTTGAAAAAAAGCAAAAATAAGCTAGATCATGCACAAGGCCCTTCGTGGCTAGACTTAGTGAAATAAAACAAAATGCAAAATTGATAAAATTAAAAAAAAAGTAAAATCAGAAATAGAAAAGTGATTTAAAGTAAAAAAAGAAAATTTGTTGGAAATGAAAGGAAAGGGAATAATATAAAATATATAAAAATGAAACAAAATGAAATAAATAAAAGTATTAAATTAAGAAAATAATAGGAAAGGAAAGGAATGGATATAAGGAAAATAAAGGTAAGTTAAGGTAACGAACGGAAAATATGACAGAAAAATCAAAGGGAGAGGAAGGGAATTGAAAAGAAAAAAGGAAGGGAAGAAAGGAAATGTAATGTAGGTAAAGCAGTGGAAAAGAGAAGCAAAAGGAGAAAAACAAAGAAAGGAAAGAAGGAAAAAAGAAGGGAAAGAAAAGGTAGCGAGGAAGAAGGTATGGAAAATAAATGAAAATAAAAAGAAAGAAAAATAAAGGAAAGAAAGGTAATGAAAAGCTAAAAAAAAAAAATAAAGGAAATGAATGATAGAAAAAGAAAAGCAAAGGAGTTGCGGAAAGGAACAAAAGAAAATAAGGAAATGGTAGGAAAGGAAAGGTAAGAAAAGGAAAGGTAAGGAAACGAAATGACAGGAAGGGAAATTTAAGAAAAAAAGTGAAAGAAAATATAGGTAAGAAAAAAATAAAAGAAAAGAAATAAAAGGAAAAAAAAATGAATAAAATGAAAGGAAACTAAAGCAACGGAAACGAAAGGAAAGGAAGGAAAAAGAAAATAAAAGGAAAAAGGAATGTAATGGAAATGGAAAGAAGGATCAGGTAAGAATATAAAAGAAACGAAAAGAAAGAAAAATAAAAGAAAAAACCAGAAAAGAAAGAAAGAAAGAAGGGAAATAAAATGAAATGAAAGAAGAGAAAAGGAAAGAAAAGGAAAGGAAAAGGAGAGGAAAGGAAAGGAAATAAAAGCAAATGAATGCTATGGAAAGGAAAGAAATACGTATGAAGACGGCCTAAGAAGAATAAATAATTATCAACATTGAAACTATATTACTGAATGGTGTAAAGAGGGAGGAAAAGGCAAAATGAATAGGAATGTATAGAAACCAAAAATATACAAAATATGGAAAAAAGGAAAATTTAAGAAATAGCAAAATGGTAGGAAGATAAAATAAGGTTTTGTGGTTGAATTTCAACCACTGGGCGAACTCTAGTATCTCTAAAAGGGTTTAAGGTAAGGACCTGGAAATTGGCACAGAGCTATAGGATAACAACACCATTCTCACCCATAAAACTGGGGGTTAACCAAAAAGGTGGCGTGCCACCTCCCATACGAATGAAATACTTCATAGTCCATATCTCTGGAAGAATTTAGGTTAGACCACTGAAATTTGGTAAGGGGTTTTATGAGATCGATTCCCACCACCTCCAAAAAAACTGGGGATATCGAAAAGGGGGCATGGCACCTCCCATACGAATGAAATGCTTCATAGTCCATATCTCTGGAAGTATTTAGGTTAGACCACTGAAATTTGGTAAGGGGTTATATGAGATCGATCCCCACCACAGCCGAAAAAATGGGGTAACGAAAAAGGGGGCGTGGCACCTCCTATACGAAGGAAACATTTCATAGTCCATAAGTATTTATGTTAGACCACTGAAATTTGGTGAGGGTTTATATGTGATCGATCCCTAACACCTCCCAAAAAAACGAGTTAACGAAAAAGGAGGCATGGCACCTCCCATAAAAAAAATACTAATGGCGGCGATATACCAACAGGTATAGGAGTTTATGATATCTAACGAGATTTTTAGCCGAGCTTCTCTTTCCAACTTGTGGTGTGTTGCTTTTGGGTTTTTCCTACAAGTTGGTGGGACCTAAAATTTTTTGCCGACTCCGAACGGCACTTGCAAAGCAAATGAATTTTTTTGCAGAAAAGGTTCTCATGGCAGAAATACACCCGGATAGTTTGCCAAACTACTGCCGAGAGACGACCCCGTTTAGAAAAATTGTTTTTCTAAATAATTTTTGATGTTACTTTTGCCGGGCATCGAACCGCCACGACTTGGTGTAGAAGGCCGAACACTTAACCGCTACACCACGGTGGCACCTCCCATACAAATGAAATACTTCATAGTCCATATCTCTGGAAGTATTTAGGTTAGACCACTGAAATTTCGTGAGGAGTTATATAAGATCAATAAGATAGGGATATGGATTAAAATAGATATAGGGATCGGGTTAGAGAAACATGCAGGGAAATAAATTTGAGGGAGGTCAACGTCTGCCGGGTCAGATAGTGTTTCATATAAAAACTTAGCAAATATTTGTACGCGTAATTTGCTTAACAATTTTGCTTTTGAAAAATCTTACTTCTTGGTGTTTTTTGCAGAAAAATTCAGAAATAATGTGTTGCATACGAAATCGGCGTAGCTTTTGTACGCAACGTCTGGCAGCGTGCGCTAAACCAAATAAAAGCGCTATATTGCTCTCATTTTTGCACATATATATAATACTTCTATATTGCTAGTACAATATACTCGCAATGAGTTTTCAGCTCACCATCAAAGGGAGACAAGCATATAATTTTTGTGATTGTATTAGTATACGTGTGAATTAAAAAAATATTTTCATAAAATCAAATTTCACATTTTCACAGGGACGGTTCAAGGTTTTTGTTAAAATTTAGGAATGCGTTTTGGCTGATACTGAATTTCACAAGCACAACACAGAATGCTTGAATAGCGGACATATTTTTCGGCTTGTTAAATCTGATTCTGACGTCCATTAAACTCCTTTTAAAAATTTTTGTATCTAAATTGGGGGCTATCCATAAATTACGTCACACGAGTTTTATGACTTTTGTACCCCTCCCCCGGTCATTGACAAAGGTTGTCTTTGAAAAATAGCTCTAGCCATTCCCAGTTGAATGGCGTTCAGAAACTTTCGCAACTTGCGTGGACTTCTACTCATGTGCCCACCCTCTGCGAATATGCGGCCAGTTGGCTGTACAAAGAAACGACTTGCGAAATACAAAATCGCCAAGGCGGTTGATAGCTAGTTTAAGTTTAAGCAAGTGTAAAGCTAGATATGAAAAATTTCTTTGTTTTGACTTACCCATAAAGCTACATGAATTCATTTTTTCAAATGCAGCAAAGCCTTACCATTTTTTATTTTCCACAAATTTTAAGTTCTGTTTTTCTTCTATTCTAATATTTTCAGTAAATACTTTTCAATCCGCTCCAGTTTTTTGACTACTCAAAAATTAGATTTTAACATTTTTTTCTGTGATGAAAAATTTTATATTTTGGGTACATGGACTCAATATATCTGTACTGTGATGTTGGTGCGTGTACCCTTTGTTTATTAGCAATATAGAAGTATTCAATATATGTTTTTTGAAAAATCCAGTTGATCAGCGTTGGCGCAGCGCTGTTTCGTCATGGTTCGTACAAATTGTAATGGCATGAGGATCTTTGACACCAATTTTACCCCTGACGCTCATTTTTAGGTTTGGCTGTTAGACTTAGAGAATAGCCCAAATGTACGGTTCGCATGTTTTTACTATTCAAAAATTTGAATTTCTTTTAAAAATTAAATGTGAGGTTGTCGCTTGCCAGATAGCATATGTTCTAAAACAAATGGCAGAAAAATCGCGAACATTAAACAAAAATCTCCCATTTTCAATTCCCATAAACATGTCATCAAATCATTTTAGCTAATATGTTTTGTTAAAGTGTTTTACCATTTTGTTTTTATTTTAAAATTTATTTATATTAGTAAAAGAAAGATTAGAGCATCTTAAAGTTTCCTTTCTTTCCCTTCCTTTTTATACCTTTCATGAACATGAAATGGTATTATAACTTTGGTCCGATGTTTGTAAATATGGGAAGAAGAAGAGATAGACCCATCAATAAGTATACCGAAATGATCAGGATGACAAGTTGATTTAGCCACGTCCGTCTGTCCGTCTGTCTGTTTGAACGCAAACTAGTGCCTCAGTCTTTGAGATATTTGGCTGAAATTTGGTATGCGGTCACCATTTTCCAATATAGGAATCATTTGTCGGAACCAGCAAGATCGGACCAATATAACATATAGCTCCCATCAACCGATTATTCCGATAAACGGATTTTGGGCTATAACTCCTGTAATTAAACACGTAGGAAATTTTGGACGTATTGCTATTTTTATATGTGAAATATCGATGTTGAAAATCATAGAGATGGGATAAATATTTCACATAGCTCCCATACAATCGATTATTCCGATAAACGGATTTTGGGCTATAACTCCTGTAATTAAACACGTAGGAACGTGAAATTTTGTAAGTATTGCTATTTTTATATGTGAAATATCGATGTTGAAAATCATAGAGATGGGATAAATATTTCACATAGCTCCCATACAATCGATTATTCCGATAAACGGATTTTGGGCTATAACTCCTGTAATTAAACTCGTAGGAACGTGAAATTTTGGACGTGTTGCTATTTTTATATGTGAAATATCGATGTTGAAAATTTGGAAGCATCGCTATTTTTATATGTAAAATATCGATGTTGAAAATCATTGAAATGGGATAAATATTTCACATAGCCCCCATACAATCGATTGTTCCGATGAACGGATTTTGGTAGATAACTCCTGTAATTATATCGGTAGGAACGTGAAATTTCGTAACTGTTGCTATTTTAGAATGTGGAATGTCGATGTTAAAAATCAATGAGATTGGACCAATATAACACATCGCCCCCATATAATCGATAGCTCCGATAATTTCGGTATGAGCTAAAGTTAAATTCACACAGGCTGTACTGGGGATCAAACAGTGAAAATCGTGACGCTTATTCATGAAAGGTATTTAGCCTTCGGCACAGCCGAAGACAGCTTTCCTTACCTGTTTCTTTTGCATTCCTTTCCTTTCCCTACCTTTACTTGCCTTTGATTTTTCTCCCTTTTTTCTTTCCTTACCTTAACTTACCTTTTTTTCCTTTTATCGATTCCTTTCCTTCCCCATTCTTTCCTTTATTTTATACCCTTATTTATTTCATTTTACTTTTTTTATAATTTTATCAATTTTCCATTTTTTGTTTTATTTCACAAAGTCTAGCCAGGAAGGACCTTGTAACTTATTTGTGATTTTATTTCAAAACATCAAGTCTGAGCAAGCATTTGCTTCTCTGAATACCTACTCACAGATTTTGTTTTTGTAAACACTGTTTGTACCTACGCTCAATAAAGTTGACGGGCTGGCTCATGTTTATTTATGCTGCCAACACAACTCTTTTTCTCATACTCGTGCTCTCTCCAACAGCTATGAATGCAAACACAACAATCTAGGGGGTCATACCTACACACATAACAGCGGCTCTATAAAGTGAATGCTTGTTTAGCATTTATAGTGGTGTGACTTCCAAATCATATTATAATTAATTTTTTTTAATTTTTGGTTTGTTGTCGAACACCCTGCTCGGTGAGACCTATCGATACATATCAAATTTTATATACCTTAGAATTGTGGTTATTGGAAAAAAAGGAGAAAACTTTTGAACATTGCGCATTTATATACAGATAAGATAAGATTAATAGTCTAACTTTGTTGTTGGTATATTGTTAATTTTGAAAATTCTGATTCTCATAAAGCGTAATTGCAGAATTTGATAGCTGCTTTGTGCATAAGGTAATGGCGCAGCGATGAACGTATGGAATACGGTGTGCACAGGTGCAAGACCCGGTTGCGGAATATTCTTTTTTTATTATATAAAAACCTTTAATCTTAACTATTACAATTTATTTAATTTTCAACCTAATATTCTTTTGCTCTTGACCTGCTCAAAACGATCGCATAAATTAGTAGCTATTTTTAAGCACAATCTCATCATTCGGCTATTCAAGTGCAACATAAAATCTCGAAAACCGAATACCTATTTGAATGGCATTTGCCATAAATAATTTTGAAAAAGGCTGCTATAATTTAATATTTTTATTATATAATAATAGCCACTATTTTTTAAATTCTATGATGGCCTCATTTTTTGACTATAGGTGAGTTTTTAAGGTATATATTTAAGTTGGTCGAGTTTCGGACACGGGCCTGAAGGCAAGTGTTGACAAAAAGATGATCAGATGTTTGAATAAGTTCAACTATTTTAAGTTGGTCGAATTTCGACCACGGGATATACTAGTTTGAATTAAAGGTAAAATATAAATATTGAAAATTTAAAACAAGAGTTAATTTAAATTTTTTTCCTAAAAGTTTATAAACTGAAGCCTTTTTTTCAAGCGGATTAAAATATTTTTTCCGTTTGACAATATACCATGGTTCTGTTTGAGAGCAACATCAAATTCAATCACACTTTGTTGAATACATTTTGATCGTTACCTTAATTCACAAAGCCCTAACTGACATAAAAACAAGTAAGGAAAGCTGTCTTCGGCTGTGTGTGCCTGTTTCATGAATAGGCGTCACGATTTTCACTGTTCGATCCCCAGTAGGTACAGCCTGTGTGGATTCAACATTAGGTCATACCGAAATTATCGGAACTATCGATTATATGGGGGCGGTGTTATATTGGTCCAATCTCATTGATTTTTAACATCGACATTCCACATTCTAAAAGAGAAATTCTTACAAAATTTCACGTTCCTACCTGTTTAATTACAGGAGTTGTAGCCCAAAATCCGTTTATCGGAACAATAGATTGTATGGGGGCTATGTGAAATATTTACCCCATCTCAATGATTTTCAACATCGATATTGCACATATCAAAACAGCAATACCTACGTTCCTACCTGTTTAATTACAGGAGTTATAGCCCAAAATTCGTTTATCGGAACAATCGATTGTATGGGAGCTATGAGTACTATTGGTCCGATCTTACTGATTTTCAATATCGACAATTTCCATGTAAAAATAACAAAAGTTACAAAATTTCTGGGGGCGTGGCACCTCCTATACAAACTTTTTTCTTCAATGTGAATCTATTATATATAAATGCGCAAACATAACTGGTTCCTCCCTTTTTTGCAATAACCACAATTCTAAGGTATATAAAATTTGGTATGTATCGATATGTCTCGCCGAGCAGGGTGGCCGACAACAAACCAAAAATTAGAAAAAATTAATTATAATATGATTAGAAAATCACACCACTACAAGTGCTATACACGCATTCGCTTTATAGAGCCGCTGTTATGGGGGTATGTAGGTATGACCACTTGCATTGTCGTGTTTGCATTCATTGCAGTAGGGTGAGTTGTTTTGTTGGCAGCAATAAGATAACATGAGCCAGCGCGTCAACTTTATTGAGCTTAGGTACAAACAGTGTTTACAAAAACAAAATCTGTGCGTGGGGATTCATAGAAGCAAATGCTTTTGAAAAAAAGCAAAAATAAGCTAGATCATGCACAAGGCCCTTCGTGGCTAGACTTAGTGAAATAAAACAAAATGCAAAATTGATAAAATTAAAAAAAAAGTAAAATCAGAAATAGAAAAGTGATTTAAAGTAAAAAAAGAAAATTTGTTGGAAATGAAAGGAAAGGGAATAATATAAAATATATAAAAATGAAACAAAATGAAATAAATAAAAGTATTAAATTAAGAAAATAATAGGAAAGGAAAGGAATGGATATAAGGAAAATAAAGGTAAGTTAAGGTAACGAACGGAAAATATGACAGAAAAATCAAAGGGAAAGGAAGGGAATTGAAAAGAAAAAAGGAAGGGAAGAAAGGAAATGTAATGTAGGTAAAGCAGTGGAAAAGAGAAGCAAAAGGAGAAAAACAAAGAAAGGAAAGAAGGAAAAAAGAAGGGAAAGAAAAGGTAGCGAGGAAGAAGGTATGGAAAATAAATGAAAATAAAAAGAAAGAAAAATAAAGGAAAGAAAGGTAATGAAAAGCTAAAAAAAAAAAATAAAGGAAATGAATGATAGAAAAAGAAAAGCAAAGGAGTTGCGGAAAGGAACAAAAGAAAATAAGGAAATGGTAGGAAAGGAAAGGTAAGAAAAGGAAAGGTAAGGAAACGAAATGACAGGAAGGGAAATTTAAGAAAAAAAGTGAAAGAAAATATAGGTAAGAAAAAAATAAAAGAAAAGAAATAAAAGGAAAAAAAAAATGAATAAAATGAAAGGAAACTAAAGCAACGGAAACGAAAGGAAAGGAAGGAAAAAGAAAATAAAAGGAAAAAGGAATGTAATGGAAATGGAAAGAAGGATCAGGTAAGAATATAAAAGAAACGAAAAGAAAGAAAAATAAAAGAAAAAACCAGAAAAGAAAGAAAGAAAGAAGGGAAATAAAATGAAATGAAAGAAGAGAAAAGGAAAGAAAAGGAAAGGAAAAGGAGAGGAAAGGAAAGGAAATAAAAGCAAATGAATGCTATGGAAAGGAAAGAAATACGTATGAAGACGGCCTAAGAAGAATAAATAATTATCAACATTGAAACTATATTACTGAATGGTGTAAAGATGGAGGAAAAGGCAAAATGAATAGGAATGTATAGAAACCAAAAATATACAAAATATGGAAAAGAAAGGAAAATTTAAGAAATAGCAAAATGGTAGGAAGATAAAATAAGGTTTTGTGGTTGAATTTCAACCACTGGGCGAACTCTAGTATCTCTAAAAGGGTTTAAGGTAAGGACCTGGAAATTGGCACAGAGCTATAGGATAACAACACCATTCTCACCCATAAAACTGGGGGTTAACCAAAAAGGTGGCGTGCCACCTCCCATACGAATGAAATACTTCATAGTCCATATCTCTGGAAGAATTTAGGTTAGACCACTGAAATTTGGTAAGGGGTTTTATGAGATCGATTCCCACCACCTCCAAAAAAACTGGGGATATCGAAAAGGGGGCGTGGCACCTCCCATACGAATGAAATGCTTCATAGTCCATATCTCTGGAAGTATTTACGTTAGACCACTGAAATTTGGTAAGGGGTTATATGAGATCGATCCCCACCACAGCCGAAAAAATGGGGTAACGAAAAAGGGGGCGTGGCACCTCCTATACGAAGGAAACATTTCATAGTCCATAAGTATTTATGTTAGACCACTGAAATTTGGTGAGGGTTTATATGTGATCGATCCCTAACACCTCCCAAAAAAAACGAGTTAACGAAAAAGGGGGCATGGCACCTCCCATAAAAAAAATACTAATGGCGTCGATATACCAACAGGTTATCATAAACTCTAACGAGATTTTTTGCCGAGCTTCTCTTTCCAACTTGTGGTGTGTTGCTTTTGGGTTTTTCCTACAAGTTGGTGGGACCTAAAATTTTTTGCCGACTCCGAACGGCACTTGCAAAGCAAATGAATTTTTTTGCAGAGAAGGTTCTCATGGCAGAAATACACCCGGATAGTTTGCCAAACTACTGCCGAGAAACGACCCCGTTTAGAAAAATTGTTTTTCTAAATAATTTTTGATGTTACTTTTGCCGGGCATCGAACCGCCACGACTTGGTGTAGAAGGCCGAACACTTAACCGCTACACCACGGTGGCACCTCCCATACAAATGAAATACTTCATAGTCCGTATCTCTGGAAGTATTTAGGTTAGACCACTGAAATTTCGTGAGGAGTTATATAAGATCAATAAGATAGGGATATGGATTAAAATAGATATAGGGATCGGGTTAGAAAAACATGCAGGGAAATAAATTTGAGGGAGGACAACGTCTGCCGGGTCAGATAGTGTTTCATATAAAAAATTAGCAAATATTTGTACGCGTAATTTGCTTAACAATTTTGCTTTTGAAAAATCTTACTTCTTGGTGTTTTTTGCAGAAAAATTCAGAAATAATGTGTTGCATACGAAATCGGCGTAGCTTTTGTACGCAACGTCTGGCAGCGTGCGCTAAACCAAAATAAAAGCGCTATATTGCTCTCATTTTTGCACATATATATAATACTTCTATATTGCTAGTACAATATACTCGCAATGAGTTTTCAGCTCACCATCAAAGGGAGACAAGCATATAATTTTTGTGATTGTATTAGTATACGTGTGAATTAAAAAAATATTTTCATAAAATCAAATTTCACATTTTCACAGGGACGGTTCAAGGTTTTTGTTAAAATTTAGGAATGCGTTTTGGCTGATACTGAATTTCACAAGCACAACACAGAATGCTTGAATAGCGGACATATTTTTCGGCTTGTTAAATCTGATTCTGACGTCCATTAAACTCCTTTTAAAAATTTTTGTATCTAAATTGGGGGCTATCCATAAATTACGTCACACGAGTTTTATGACTTTTGTACCCCTCCCCCCGTCATTGTCAAAGGTTGTCTTTGAAAAATAGCTTTAGCCATTCCCAGTTGAATGGCGTTCAGAAACTTTCGCAACTTGCGTGGACTTCTACTCATGTGCCCACCCTCTGCGAATATGCGGCCAGTTGGCTGTACAAAGAAACGACTTGCGAAATACAAAATCGCCAAGGCGGTTGATAGCTAGTTTAAGTTTAAGCAAGTGTAAAGCTAGATATGAAAAATTTCTTTGTTTTGACTTACCCATAAAGCTACATGAATTCATTTTTTCAAATGCAGCAAAGCCTTACCATTTTTTATTTTCCACAAATTTTAAGTTCTGTTTTTCTTCTATTCTAATATTTTCAATAAATACTTTTCAATCCGCTCCAGTTTTTTGACTACTCAAAATGTTACGTGCGGCCGATGTCGAGAGGCGGGCGCTCGCACGTAATAAGTATGCAACGAGAAAACAGAAAGGTGCAACGAGTTATTAGTTATATTAATAAATAATTCTTCGATTAAGTGGAAATAAATAACAAATTTATGGGGCTTCACTGAGGTTAACATACACAAGTAATTATGATGAAATTACTGTGCACCACGGATTTCAGTGATAGGGAACTTCCAATAAATAAATAAATAAACACTTTGTTTCAAATCACAAGATCACAATGGGTTTTATTGAGTATATATATGGAATGTACACAAGTAACTATATAGCAATTACTGTGCACGCAGAAAGTGAGTGTAACTGATTACACGGAAGTGTTTACAAAGTAAATTTAATATTTAGTTACCGTGTAACGGATTACACGAATTTTATTTACAGTATAAAAAATGTGGAAGAATTAATTTATGGAAACGTATAAATTCACTTTACGTACCTGGCTTGGCTGCTGGTGATTCGACGCTGTTCGGAAACGGAGTGGCCGAGCTTTTAGATAAACGACAGCTCTAGACCGCCTTCGAATCCTGCATTCGTAGGATTCGAAGACGTAAGCGCTGTTATCGGTTTGACAGATAAAATGTAATAGCGTAGCAGATACTAAGATCCGCTACGAGGGGCGACCGATATATTTAGGCTGATGGCCTAAACACAAAAATTAGATTTTAACATTTTTTTCTGTGATGAAAAATTTTAAATTTTGGGTACATAGAATCAATATATCTGTACTGTGATGTTGGTGCGTGTACCCTTTGTTTATTAGCAATATAGAAGTATTCAATATATGTTTTTTGAAAAATCCAGTTGATCAGCGTTGGCGTTTCGTCATGGTTCGTACAAATTGTAATGGCATGAGGATCTTTGACACCAATTTTACCCCTGACGCTCATTTTTAGGTTTGGCTATTAGACTTAGAGAATAGCCCAAATGTACGGTTCGCATGTTTTTACTATTCAAAAATTTGAATTTCTTTTAAAAATTAAATGTGAGGTTGTCGCTTGCCAGATAGCACATGTTCTAAAACAAAAATGCAGAAAAATCGCGAACATTAAACAAAAATCTCGCATTTTCAATTCCCATAAACATGTCATCAAATCATTTTAGCTAATATGTTTTGTTAAAGTGTTTTACCATTTTGTTTTTATTTTAAAATTTATTTATATGATTAGTAAAAGAAAGATTAGAGCATCTTAAAGTTTTGGGCAACCAAGTTAAAATTTAAAATTTTTAAGCATTTTTTGTAAAGATGTGTGTATCTTTACTTACAATAGTGTGAGTTCTAAATGATTCTTCGCTAGCATAATATTTAATTCATGAATATAATGTTATGTGAAAAAAGCATAAAAAGAGAATTGTTAAAAAACTTCTCTTCACTAATCACTAATTAATTTAGGTTATCATTAACAATATTCGTATAAAAATAATAGTAACGAAATTAAATAAACTATGGTAATGGGAAATCGTAGGCTTCAAGAGGACAGTTATAGGGGAATAACTTTTGATTTTTTTCCTCTTTCTGTATTTTTCGTGTTGTTAGATTATGACTTTTCTAGTTGGTTATTGAAGAGAGCTTTTGCGCAACTCCGTTCACAGTCTTTGATTTTAGGACATCGTTTTCATACGAAAAAACAGTCTCCTTACCATTTTCATAGACCCTGTAAAAATATAAATTTAATTATCTTAAGGCGATTTAAAATTTAAAATTGTTTACCGTTTAGTCATCAGCTTTTTACCATTGACGAATGTCGTTGAAGTTGATGTTCGTTTTATTGCGCCATTTCCTGAACCTCCCCTTCCACTAGGCATTGCATTGATCGAGCTGAATGAAGAGAATCCATTTGACGGCATCATAAAATCCATCATTGAATAATTTAACATGGGCGCTCCAAACGGCGAAGCCAATTTTGTGCCAACATGCTGCCGCCCACTGCTGCTTATTCCATTATTATGTCTGTTAGATTGTGGGTATCCATGCACATCGACTACTAAAATAATAACAACTTAAATGCGTTTCCTTGATGACGATATAATGTGTTCTACCTCTAAATAAATCAGCAAAAGGCGAATTTACACCAAAAAATTCACGGAAAACTTCTTCTGGTGGGCGAAATACGAATGGAAAACCGCCCATTATATCAAATTCATCGAAGTCATGAGTATGATGGTGACGTGAGGAACGGTGCTGTCCCCGATCGCCCATTAAGCCCTCTTTACCATATTGATCATAAATTCGTCTCTTTTTCTCTGTAAAGATAAAAAAGTCAAATTATAATAAATTTATAAAAACATTTAGGTTAATGGGTTAGTTTAACATTCCGAACGCAAAAAGAAGTGTTAAAATGCATAAACGCAATATATTAATCTAAGGGCCGTTTTCTTATCTAGTATTTAATTTAAAGCAGCCCTAGGCACCTAGTGAGACAATTGTCCGAAAGACTCTCGAGATATGAAATTATTGCTCGCTTATGAGCGCGCTATGACCGCGTTGACCAATCAATGAATATCGTTTGTTATGCTCAGTCGCTCACTTGCAATTAACGAATCAACAACAAACGCTGTTGCTTCGGTACTTGCTGGTAAGCGACAGAGTAAACAGAGATAACCTAATTTGATTAGTGCGAATTGAGCCGTGCTCTGATTTAAAGTTACCATTAGAAGTCTAGATAAGTAAATGGTCTATAGTTAGATGCAATAATAACGTACATATAACTAAAACAAACACAGTTCATTGAATATCCCGTACCAAAATTAGTCGTTGAGAACCATTATGCTTGGTTAAATGTGTAAAATTCTCCCGTGCCAAGAGAGGGCGCCTATAGCAAATCACCACATCTACAGTCCATATTGAACACCCACACTCAACATTAAACACCTAACACCAAACCATTGTGAATTCCTACAAGTGAAAAATCTTCGGTATTCTTTTGTTTGTTGTCCGCCTGTCCAAAACTGTGACAAGCTGTATGAATGTTACGAATAAAAAGCAAAGGAAGAAAGGGTTTGTTTTTAACTCTTTTACATTGCCTGAATTGCCCCAACTGTTTTTCTTTACTGAATTTTATTCAATCAGGCCAATGAAAAAGCTGCTTATCTCCAATATTAATTTCAAAAAAGCTATATGCAGTTGTTTAATTAAACATGCATAACTTGAAAATAATGCAGTATTCGCGAAGCTCAAAAAATGTTTGATTAATGAAAATATAAACAAGGAATTCAAATTGTCGAACAGTGTTTTTAACAGATGATCACAGCTGTTATCTATTGTGAATGCTTCTGTCACACATGCGCGACTTGTAGGTATTGACAATGAACCAAACACAATGTAACCCCACACCAAAACAAACAGAACCACACACAAAAGAAAGTGTCAAAATCTGTTTGTTTACACTGCGCACAAGTTTTTAAATTTGTAAGCGACAACACGCATAAAACCCTCGCTCTAGATCGCCTAATAAAGGTTAATACTTTGAAACCCTCTGGCGTTTATCTAACGAAGTAAAACCGCGTATTATGTAATGCTTTGAGATAAATGCCCATTAATACTATTATTATTAATTTAAGGTTGGTCCACCCGTTATATGCTGCTGCTATTTTTACCTCTAAAATGTAATTAAATTCAAATTGCATAGAAACATTTCAATAGGACTGTCCCCAATTCACACCGAAGCTAATATACATGTGGCCAGGCAGATCTCTTTCTCCCCGTGTGGGTAGTTATACAAGAGGAACCTTTAATGCTCTCTTTGTTATTTCTTTTCAGTCGCACCACACATTTTTCAGGATCTTGCACTTTGATCCTTTCCGTTTGGCCCCGTCCCTACTTCTTTACATTGATATCCAACATATTCTCCAATCTCCAGCTTTTAATATTCAAATTAAATTTGAAGAGCTTAGACTAAAATTTATGTAAGTCAAAATTTTATGTCAACTAATTCATGACGTTTTAAATTATAAAAATCATGGTTTTTTCGGTATTTACACTCAGAGTCGCATTCATACCTTTGAGTCCAATTAGGTTTGAGAAGCCCCTTAGTTAGGTAAGAATTTTTATGCTGGGATCAAAACGTGTCTTTTGTAACCTTGCTCGACAATCTTCCATGAAAGTTTTCAGGGTACCTGCTTGTAAAAGAAAATACATATGTGCCCACTAAAAGAAGTGAGACATAAAAAATTCAAAACCGCTTGGAACCGGTTCCGGCTTTTGAAACGGTTTCGGTTTCGTTCTTTTTCAGATGAAAATAACGGTTACGGTTGTGGTTTTGATAAATGAAACGGTTTTAATCGGTTACGATTTCGGTTTCGGTTTCAGTCCTTGCTTTCAACATTGTATTAGTAGACGTGCAACTTAAAATTTAAGATATCCCTTATTTCGATAACTCGACCATTTTCAGAGTTATCGACCAATAAGTGGACCAGGGGTGACCAAAAATGTGTAAGTACAATATGGGTATCAAACGAAAGGTGGTAACGAGTGCTTTCATAAATAATGTTATAAATGTGTTAAGCTAATCCAAGCCAGCGAGGGGGGCAGGGTTAGAGCCTGTATTTTGGTTAAGTCTGAGCTGAATGCCTTTCTCTTGCCCAACTATACCAATGGTGACGTTATAGCTGCCAGTTTAACAGTCGACAGTACCAGTCTGACGATGGCGTCGGTCTATATGCCCTACGACGCCGAAGAACCTCCGCCACAGAGGGAGGTAAAAGACCTGGTGGCAAATTTTTCCATGGGTCATCTTATTATCGGAACTGACGCCAATGCTCATCACGTTTAGTGGGGAAGCTCCGATATCAATGCTAGAGGAGAGTCGTTGTTTGATTATTTGTTAACAACTAACCTGGTAGTTTGCAACCTGGGTAACGAACCTACGTTTATTACTAAAACCCGTAGGGAGGTCATAGATCTAACTATTTGCAGCGAAGGCGCTTATGAGTGGGTCAGAAAATGGCGCGTTCTCGATGAACACTCATTCTCCGACCACCGGTACGTAGAATTAGTTCTAGACTTTTCTGTTGAGCAGCCGGTTATGAAACGCAACCCACGTAACACTAACTGGCAGCTACACAATGAAATACTATCTAGGGAATTGCCAGCACTGCCCCCACAAGTCCCCTCATCAGTAGGGGAGTTGGAGGATCTGGTAAAGACATTTACAACGGCACTCTCGAATGCCCTAGAGCAGGCTTGCCCAGTGCCAAAACCACGCGGTAAACATAGGCCGCATTGGTGGTCCTACGACCTGGACTCGCTCCGTAAATCATGTAGGACACAATTTAATAAGGCCAAGAGCCTTGGCACGGAGACTCAATGGCTCGAATATAAAGTTAAACTCAGGGCCTACAAAAAAGCTCTGAGGCAGGCGAAGAGAGTATCGTGGAGAAATTTCTGCACTGGGGTCAAAAATGTCGACGATATAGCGAGACTTAGACGAGTGCTCTCAAAAACTCAAACAGCCACAAGCTATTTGCGCAAACCTGACGGATTCTGGACCAGCACGGAGAGGCAAACCCTAGAGCTGCTCTTGAATACGCACTTCCCAGGGAACTTGCATGAGGAACCCCTAGCACCTACAACAAACCTGGCTGTACACATACCCATCACGGAGGAAAAGGTTAGGTGGGCGGTTAAAAGCTTCGAACCGTTCAAGGCTGCCGGGCCAGACGGGATTATTCCCGCACAACTCATAAACACGCTGGAGACATCAGCCAAATGGCTGGTATTTCTCTATACAGCCTGCCTGGCTCTTAGCTACATTCCGTGCTCCTGGAGAAGTGCCACGGTAGTGTTTATTCCTAAGGCGGGGAAGGCGTCTCATTACGAGCCCAAGGACTATAGGCCGATCAGTCTCCCATCTTTTGCGCTCAAGACCTTCGAGAGGATAATAAATGACTACCTCTCCTCTACTATTGATAGCAACCTGATCTGTAGCTATCAGCATGCATACACCAAAGGGAAATCTACAGAAACTGCGCTTCACAGCCTAGTTTCTGTTATTGAAAAATCGCTGTATGAAAAGGAGTACTGTCTTGTGGCCTTTTTAGATATTGAAGAAGCCTTCAACAACATAAGCCTTGATGCTATAAACACCGCTTTAACAAGTCTGGGCATAAGCAGGTCTCTTATTGGATCAACTGCTAAGTGGTAGACGAATAGTTTCATCACTGGGCTCGGCTGATTTATAACGTTATGTCACAAGGGGAACGCCTCAGGGTGGTGTTCTCTCCCCACTTCTATGGAACCTCACTGTCAACTCGCTGCTGCGAGACACAAGTTGGGGGCGGGATGGTAGTGGCATATGCAGACGATTTAGCTATTGTATATAGGGGCAAATTCCCACAAACCCTGTGCGACTTGATGCAAGTAGCACTGCGAGAGGTTTCTTCATGGTGCTCGCACTGCGGACTGAGCATCCACCCGGGAAAAGTAGAACTGGTCCTTTTCATCAACTGCTATAAACAGCGCAGGACTGCTGATCAACACAAATTGGCGACCCATACTCACGTTGGCGTCTGACCATTTTCCAATAGTCACTACCATCGAACGACCGACGCACTTTATTACACCTGAGCATGGTACATACATTAACTTTACCAAGGCGGACTGGGACAGTTTTCAGACATATACGGACGAATCCTTGGCTGCTCTACCCATTCCTACGGACGCACGCAAAGGCGAACGAGACCTCCGCAACATCATTGACTCGGCCTCTAAACGCTTCATTCCTATGGGTCGAATATCCCATATAAGACCAAATTTCCCCGCGGAGGCAGCGGCCATGGCTAGAGAAAGAGATGAAGTGGGAAATCTCAATCCCGCAGACCCCCCAATTAAGGGATCTCAACGTGGAAATTCGTAGGTTGGTCGATAATCATAAACTGGCCAAATGGAAACAACACCTAGAGCAATGCAACCTCTCTGATGGTGTTGGCAAATTATGGCCTTCGGCCAAAGCTCTATCCAATCCAACGAAACACAAGGATAAAGTAGATATTACTTTCGGCGACAGGGTGAAGAAGGACCTCCCCCGCCCGATAGAGCTAAACGTAGGACCATGCGACAGGCGTGTAAATACAAAAACCAAACCACGCCCATTGTCATCACTGCCTCGGAGGTCATGAAGATGCTGAAACATCTAGGTCAGGAGGGACACAAATACTTAGCGGCTCTATTCAGTCTTTCACTGAACACTGAAATATGGAAAAAGGCGAGAGTGGTTCCACTATTAAAACCAAGATCGTATCGCTCTATATCACTTTTGTCGCCGGTAGTGAAGACGCCAAAGTCCATTTTTCTCCCGTATTATACTGCAAATCTGCACCTGGCTAGTCATCAACATGGCTTCCGTAAGCTACATAGCACCGCCACCGAACTCAATGCCATTACAACGCAGATAAATAGCGGCCTAAATCAAAACCAACCAAATCACAGGACTGTGTTAGTGGCACTTGACTTGTCAAAAGCTTTTGACACAGTCAATCATGCCACTCTCATAGAAGATCTTTTTGAAACACAGCTCCCTGATGGGTTAAAGAGATGGAGCGCTAATTATTTGAATGGACGACAGGCGTCGGTCAACTTTAGAAACGCAACATCAAAACCTAGACGTATTAGACAGGGGGTGCCACAGGGTGGTGTCCTATCCCCGACACTTTTCAACTTCTATCTATCGAAGATGCCCCCACCGCCAGAGGGCGTCACCGTCGTTTCATATGCCGACGACTGTACAATAATGGCGACGGGGAAGGGCCCCTATACTCATGAACTCTGTGCGAAAATCAACAGTTACCTCTGCGACCTTTCCAGGTTTTTCACTGAGCGAGATCTGACGATATCTCCGACTAAATCCACGGCGAGGCTATTCACGACATGGACGCACCAGGTGAGAAATGTATTAGACATTTTCGTTGATGGCACTAATCTACCAACTGTCAGCCACCCAAAGTTATTACGGGTGACACTGGATAATACTTTTTTCATTTGCTGGTCATGTGTCTGCAATGGTCTCAAAGGTACGACGTCGCAACAAGATCCTCAAGTCACTTGCCGGCAGTACTTGGGGAAAAGACAAAGAAACGTTGCTGATTACATATAAGGCCATTGGCCGACCAGTCTTTGACTATGCCGACCATATGGGTGCGCCTAATGTGCATAACACCAACTGGACGAAGTTACAAGTCTGCCAAAATACCGCTATCAGAACTGCTACGGGATGTCTCCTTATGTCGCCCGAGTCGCACCTCCATCAAGAGGCAAAACTGCTCAATGTAAAAGAGCACGCGGAAATGCTGAGCAGGCAATTCCTTCTGAACTGCCACAAGCCAACACATCCAAACCATCATCTTTTAGACGCAGATCCGCCCCGTAAGCATTATGACGAGATCCGGCAGCATATTACCTTGCCGTTTGATCTGCGGAATCATACCGAGTCGGTAGACACTTTTGTCAAATCTCTACCTGTGTATCCCGTTCTAAACAGTCCTTCACCGGATATTGCTGAAGAAGAACGCACCTTACCAAGGGAGATAAGAGTCACCATGGCACAGATTAGGTCTGGATACAGTTTGAGGTTAAACTCCTACTTATCCAGACTGAATGATACAATTTCAAACACATGCCCTGCATGTGGTAGGACCCCCCCTTATACTCTACATCGCTTCAATTGTTCAATTGAACCTACTCTTCTAACCGCTCTGTCCCTCTGGACCAACCCTGTTGAAACTGCACGTTTCCTTGGACTCCCGTTAGAAGAGCTTGATGAAGATCTTCGGAATGATCATACACTCTAGGCAGGGCAATGCATTGTTAACAACAACAACAACAACCAACCGCTATAAGATACCACCGTTAATACTACCAAAACTGAATGGCGTGCGCCTGAACTTGGCTAGCCAAGTCCTTATTCACAGTTTTGGATAGAACACTAACTTGGAAGGAGAATGTTCTTCAGGGCCAGAAGAAAGCTCTACACGTGCAAAAGAGTCATTGGAAAAAAATGGGGGCTCAGCTCCAAAATACGCAAATGGATCTACACTGCAATCATTCGCTCTATGGAGTTGTGGTATGGTGGCCTGCGCTGAACAAGGCAACAAACCTTAATCTGTTAAGTAAAGTACACAGATCTTGCATGATCTATATAAGCGGTGCATTAAGAACAACGCCCAACGAAGCACTCCAGGCCATTATTGGCATTTTGCCACTCGGTCTGGTAGGGCACCGGGTAGCAGCAGCATCGGCTCTGCGTCTAAGGGAAACGTCCGGCTGGGGCACAAGCACTACTGGACACGCCAGCTTTCTTCCGCTGAGCACAGATCGTTGTGCGACCACAACAGTCGGAGATAGCGGTTTTAAAATAAACATTCCCAGCAGGGAAGAATGGGAGAGGACGGATCTGAGTCCCGCCACTCATGGCGTCGGCTTCAATATCCAACTGTGTGCCGGATGAGAACAGATAATTTGGGTAAGTTGTAAATGTTTCAGTTACATAAATGCTACCAAGCGTCTTATCTATTTTCATAATTAGTTCTGAAATATATGGTGAAAATATACCAGCAAGTGAAACAACAACTACAACAGCTTATGACGCACCTTCGTCTGCCTCGATATCCAACTGTGTGCCGTATGGGAACAGACAATTTGGGTAAGTTGTGAAGGTTTAAGTTATATAAAAGCTACAAAGCATCTTACTTTATTTTCTTAATTAGTACTGAAATATATGGTGAAAATATACCAGCAAGCGAAACAACAACTACAACAGCTTATGACGCACCGTCGTCTGCCTCGATAACCAACTGTGTGCCGGATGGAAACAGACAATTTGGGTAAGTTGTGAAGGTTTAAGTTATATAAAAGCTACAAAACATCTTACTTTATTTTCTTAATTAGTACTGAAATATTTGGTGAAAATATAGCACCAATTTATGCAACAACAACAACTTGTGAATCATGTGGATATCTGCAAAGCACGTAATTTCTGAAATCAGTGGAATTAAAAGACTGCGAAACGCAAACTGAGTAAGTATTTGGATAACTATAATCTCGCTTATTTGGGCTGGGCGGGAGGGTGCCGAAGGCTATTTATTTTGAAAAAGTAGAGGGATACAGGCCTCATACCGAGCCATAACCGCCAAAAGGACTCAACCGACACATTTTCCAGATTTAAGCTTTTGATAGGAGTAGATATACTCCCATCATATCTATCAGTTGCCCAAACTCCGAAGCTCTTCAATAAACTTCTAAGACGTTAGGGCTCAGGAAATTTTGACTTAAGCGCCCTTCCAATACATCAATAATAAAATTCAATGGATTTATCGTTCATCTTTTAGCTCTAAAACATTTGAGTCGTTATACGCGATAGAACTATCTGACTTGCGCAAACAAATTAAGTTGTTGAGCACAGAGAACAAGAGCCTGGTCCACAAGCTGACTGAGGCTGATGCTGTGGTAGGAGGTGTTAAGCGGATTTTTATAGAAGGACAAGTTAAAAAATTGATTTTCCCAGGTAAACAAACTTCACTTTATAGTGTTAGAAATTCAAAACACTCAATTTATTTTAATTAATAGATGGTAAAATAAAATTGTCTCACAAAGATGTTGCCAGTGCCATATGCCTACATGCTGCCGGTCCAAGAGCGTACCACCACTTGTATGAAAACGAACATCCGTATCCCCACGTGTCAACTCTACAGCGCTGGTACCGTAAATGCGATGTCAGCGAGGGTCTCCTGTCTTCATGCCTTGATCATATGAAAAATACGTCTGAGCTTAGCAATGATGACAAAATATGCATCCTTACATTCGACGAAATTAAGGTTGTCGAGACATATGAGTATGACCAGCCAGGAGACTGTGTACGCAAGCCCGCTAATATGGTACAAGTAGCGATGGCACGTGGGCTATTAAAATCATGGAAGCAGCCCGTGTTTTATAATTTTGATTGCCCTATGACAGCAAACCTTATAAAAGAAATTATTACTGCTGTACACAACGCTGGATTTCCAGTGGTGGGCATCGTGTGCGATATGGGCCCAACAACCGTTCGCTCTGGACGAATATGGGCGCGACACCAGGTACAACAAGAAAACCATGCAGTCTGTTTCAGTGATTCAAAAAGCATATATATACTTTTTGCAGACAAGCCGTGGTTTGAACACCCCAATGAGGCAAATGAAAAGGTATTTACTTTTGCTGATCCTCCGCATCTTTTAAAACTGGTAAGAAAACATTATAATGAGACCGGATTGATATATGAGAACGAATTGCTTACCAATCGGACCATCGTTGACGTTATAAAACACACCTCATCTTCGGATGTTTCAATTGCTTTTAAAATCAACGAAGATCATTTAAAAATCACAGGAAAACAACGGGTAAGTAATATTACATTAGACGTTTATGAAATTTATGCTATCGGAAAGCATTCTTAGCATGTCAAAAAGTGAAACCAGCGGCACAGCTTTTTTCGAACGCAGTTGCTAATGCCATTGTACGATGCGCCGTATTAAGGTTTGCAGTTTACAAGCCATATGAGACAGCTTACGTTTTAAAGCTTCTCAACGCCTGGTTTGATGTTCATAATTCGAATATAAGTACTTTTGGCTATCCGGGAAAGGTATTTTGTCTGTAAGTTATACATTCACCTATTTTAATACAAATTTACCACTTAAGGAACCGTTTGGAACCGCGCTTCCAAAACAGTTAGACGTGCTCAAGCGAATGAACGAATTTATGAACAGACCGATAATTCCCGGTAAAAAGAACTTGAACTATTTGTTGCGAAAGATGTGTTTCGACCCTTAGTGGTCATTGTGTTTCGATCTTTAGTGATCAATCAACAAAGGCTTGAAGTTCGGTGCAAGCTTGCGCGGTCGTCGAATTCGATGCAAATGGTTGCCGCGCCGAACTTAACTCTTTTACTTCCGGTCTTTTCAACTCCAACCATCAAGCAGAACACACGGCGAGGAGTAAAAATCAATTCCATCGCGCGGTGTGACTAACTCATTTAGAGCAGATAGTGCAAACTGGTCGACAATATACGGCGTAAAACATCAAAACGCCAAAGCAAGCAGCGTCAACAGCAGCGCCGATAGAAAGAATCCAGCAGGAAAGAAGAAGAAGTGCATTTTCATGCATCAAAACCCGTGTTCTCTCCACAAAACTGCAAGGCGGCATTATACAGACACTACGCACTGTCATAGCAGCTAGGTTGGCCGTCACCGCTGCCCAACAACAAATACTAACCCCGCCAACAGATACCGGGAGTGTTCCTCAACCCCAGCGAGCGTCAGTGGTATAGTTACACAAGAGCAGGTACATAATTTGTGTGGTAGAGTTTTGTTTGGGTGAAAAGCGTGCTGGCCAGCGCAAAGGCACACTTGGGACAAGCAGCAAACGCCAGCGCAGGCAGAGGCGCACAGTTGAGCGCGCACGGAATGCTTGTGGACGGGCCACTCGCATAAACAGTAACGATAAGTATACATTGAGCATTTGCATGGTACATGTGGGTGAGCGCTGGCAATAGCTAGCTAAATACTAGTGGGGCGAACAGACGCTGATCTCTTCAATGAGAACAACAAAACGTTTTTTTCTTTTTGGAAGGTAGTGCAACTACTATCAGCGTGTGGATGGTGTATGTCCAAAACGCGTCTTTGATCCGAGTCGAGGTGTGAGCGGCATGAGGCAAGCCATTAAATTGTTCTAAGAGTACAGAATTGTTATTATTAAAGAGTTGTTTAAGAGTAATAACTGTGAGCGTGGGACAGAGGGTGAATGGTGCGTTCGGTGTAGAACATAGTAGTCAAGCGTAATAGGCGCTATATGTACCCCATTGCTAGTTACCAAAGGCGCCTTAGGATAATCAGCTGGTTTGGGTTTTGTTTGTTTGCTTTGGTTATCGATGCCAAGAGATTGTGTCTCGAAGTTGTCGCTCCATTCCATCCCTACCTGATTGCTCTCGGTTTAAAGTGTTTCTAAAGAAAGCGAAATATGCGACCGCAGTCCAGTAAAAGTAGCATAGGAAAGTGCATGAGTCAATGCTAAACATTTAGCTTGATTGTAAACGCATAAGACGGACGGTCGCAAATTTCGTTAGCTCAAACTTGAAAGAACAGGTGAAAGGCGTTCGAGGATGGAATCGTAGAGGCGTTTCATTGTAGTGGTCTAGGGGCGCGCAAGTATGATCGTGCTAGGGGGTATTATCTTGCAAGCAGCGTGTGGAATGCCAGCAAATGATTCCACTCTCGAATACTTTCGCTTAGCTCTGATGTAAACCAATGGAGTTTGTTACAATATTTACATTTTAATAATTACTTAATATCGCAACACACACGTATGTATACTTGAACTTTACACACATTTATTCCCAAACGTGGAAAATAACTTTAAGCTAAAGCGCTGTGGAATCGTTGCGCATAACAATAAGTAAGCTGTCCAGGAATTTGGTGTAGGTTGGTTTAGTTATGTAGACATGGCTCAAGCGAGCTAATAAGTATCTTTAAGGAACCGAAATACTCAGGTGGTGAAACCTGAAATCATGAAATTCAATCCTGTCATAGATGTAAGTGCTATTATTGATTAAACGATGTATTGTTAAATAGTAGTGTAGTGTGTGGTGAATGGGGGTTGTTGGGTGATCAGTGGGTGATAGACAGACGGACATGAGGACGGATATCGATGTTGGGGCCAGCCAATAGTGGCCATGGCGGGCAATGGTAGGGGGGTGTTGTGAAAGCAGATGGGCCTGCCTCGGGTTTGTGGAGGCGAACTGCATGGACGACGACGATGATGATGTATCGTGGTTGAGGTCAGGTGAGTAAGGGGGTTGTGTCTGCGGCAGCAAAGGGGTACGAATTTTTTTCATTGTTTCTGCGGTTTACCATTGCGGTCTTTAACACCAAGGATGATTTTAACACCCACCCCAATCCGGCGAGCTAAGTCGATAATGCAAGCGTACCCAGCAGATCATCGTGCCCTACTTTCCCTTCGGGGGAATTTGAATGCGGCAACCGGAGGTAACATATTTCAGAAGGGAATAATAATGAGCAACAACGCATTGGTAATGCTGTTCGATTATGTGCGAGAAAAATCAAATGTGGAATACATTACACTGGAAATCTGATTTTTAACCCAGCGTACTAGTACTAGTACAAGGGTATTATAATTTTGTTCACATAACGGTAGTACGTAACGGCACAAAATAATAGAGATAGATATAGAGTTCCATTAAGGCATGTCCGTCCGTCTGTCCGGCCGTCCGTCCGTCTGTGTGCACGATAACTTGAGTAAAAATTGAGATATTTGCATGAAATTTTATATACAGGCTACTTTTTGGCCAAGGTAGGTTGCTATTGAAAACGGGCGAAATCGGATGATAACCACGCCCCCTTTTTCGATATCGACAACTTCGAAAATCACATAAACTGACATAACTTGACAAAAAATTTAGATATTTGCCTGAAATTTTGTATACAGGTTACTTTCTGGCCAAGGTAGGTTGTTATTGAAAATGGGCGAAATCGGATGATAACCACGCCCCTTTTTCTATATCGAAAGTTTCGATAATCACATAAGTTGACGGTAGTTGAAATGGCTAAAATGATATAAATTTATAGGCGAATCCCCCTGGTCATTCTCTTATGAGTTTTTCATAAATTTTTTAAAGTTGGCGTGGCACCGCTCGCTTTTAAGGAAGCCATTTTTGAAAATTCGACTGGTCGTAACTTTTAAACTGATTAAGATAGAACGATGAAATTTGGCACAAAGCATACTAGTAGCGTTGGGAGTATACCTGATGAAATTGGATAAAATCGCCCTCCAACCACGCCCACTTTCGATATCGAAAACTTCGAAACTCACCTAAATTGACATAATTCGGTAACGGAAACGGCTAACATGATATAGTTTGGTGGGATGAATCCCCTAGTCATTCTATTACAATTTTTTGATAAATTTTTAAAGTAGGCGTGTCACCGCCCAGGGAGGCATATTTGAAAATTTCACGGGTCATAATTTTTAAACTCATTACGGTAGAACGATGAAACTGGTACGAGGTATACTACCATAATAGGGAGTATACCTGATGTAATTGGACGAAACAGTTTCCCAACCACACCCACTTCCGAAATGGAAAATTTCGAAAATCATATGAAAACTACCGGTGGGTATTAAATGTTGGGTTTACCGAACTTAGACTTCCTTACTTGTTATATATATAAACATTATTGGTATTTTTTACAGCGCGTAACACAGAGTGCCTTCAAGGAACAGGGAATGTACGAACTGATACAACCGAGTGGTTAAATTGCAGCGATCCTTCGACGCCCGGGAAAACAGGTGGCTCTGCAGAAGCAACCCCAGCAGAGTGTTCGAACGGAACCTCAGCAGAGTGCTTGAACGGCATGGACCCAGACTCCGAATCTGAGCCAAATATACCTCCTCGTATGTGGAGCTGGCGTCGAAGGGATATTTGAAGAAACCGTCCACGAAGTTTTTACACGGAATTGTATCACTGGAAAATATATTCGCTAGCATAAATTCAACAACAATAACACATCCCAAAAACATACATGGGCAAATGATGAACAAAAGTGCCGCAGTCGATCTTCCCGATGAAGCTAAACGGTTGTTCTTCAAATGCCGAATTTTTTTCCGCATAAAAAAACTGAATCGACGGCTGAAAATTCAAAAAGCAAAGCTAGCGCTACTGACGCCAATTGAAAACACAAAGGTATTCTAAATCTTCCCTCACTTCAACTTTCCAACACTGTGAAGGCCTCCTTTACCACCAAACCCGAGATCCGAGATAGCGAAACGGTTGGTTTCGACTATGTTTATTAGGGTGGTCCTTATTTGTATGGAGACAAACCGAACATGAGATATCCTTATTCTCACCCCCAAAATCAATAGTAATATAGCTAAGGATATCACATATAAATTTTTAGCACGATTGGAGACAGTTAAGGGGTGCCGCACGGGTTAAAGATTACCCTATGGAGACTCCAAAAATAAAAAGCATAATTTTTTTAACCTAACACCCAAAATCGATAGCACAATTGTCGAAAACTGCAAAATCCCCTACCTGGACGTCGAAATTCACAAAAACACGAAAAATGGAAAACTGTTTTTTGACTGGTATACAAAGCCGTTATCCTCGGGAAGATTAATAAAATTTTTTCGTCGCAACCACTCAAATACAAGATCAACACCGCAAAAAATCTGATCCATAAAGTACTCACCATAAGCGACAAAGAGTTCTGGAACACAAACCTACAAAAAAAAATTTAAAAAAAAAATTAAGAAATATTAAAAAATAACAGTTACCCATACAAACTTATAAAAAATCTTACCGAACAGGAAATAAAAGAATTAACTAATAAACAAAATAAAAAAACAACGGAAAAAATCAAAGAGCCAAAACAATATTTCGGCGTAACCTATATTCCAAAACTTACTGAAAACCTTAAAAAAACAATAGCCAACAACAACGAAAACATAACATTAGCATACAAGTCTAATCAAACATTGTCCAATATATTCACGAACACGAAAAGCCCTATCGATAAATTACAACAAAACAACTTAATATATGAGATCACATGTCAAGGAAACGAAAACGAAAACTGCAACAGGGTATACATTGGGACCAACAAAAGTGCACTTGGGGTGCGAATAAAAGAGCACGAAGCGGACATACGAAAGAAGAGAAACACCACCGCATTATCACAACACGTCACAACAAGTGGACACTCTGCAAACCTAACACACACAAAGATAATAGACAAAAATAAACTAGGGAGAGCACGATATACGCTGGAGAATCTTAGAAAAAAAAGGGAAAATACTGTATTTAAAAAAGAAGATACACAACACATCGCGGTCTCATACCTTTTATGTTTGTAACTTAGCTTTAGTATGACAATGCTACCAGTAATTACTGGTACTAATATGTTCTTAGCATTAGGAAATAAATAAATAAAATGTAAGAAGTGTTTGACCTCTATGTTTGTATCTCTATGTTGTTTGTCGTCTTTGTTATATTTATATATCGACACATTTCTAAAAATGTTAATTTCGTGTATATGTTTATATATTTGCTGTTGAAAAATAAAATACAGATCACCCCTGATGAAGCTAGGAAGTCTAGCGAAACGTTGGGTATGAAAGTGGAATAAAATCTCGTATTTTGCACTTGAAGCCAAAATTGGTCAAAAAGCCTACAAAAAAAAGCCATATCTACAAAAATAAATTGACCGGGAAATCCAAAATACGAAAATATTATAGTTAAATTTTGGTCGCTATTGGACACCGTTAAGGCATGTCGCAGAAGTGTCAAAGCTCAGATTAGCCTATAAGGTATACAAAAAATAAAAATTATTTTTTCTTTTATTTCATACAGTAAATTGATAGCACTAAAGTCAAATTAATCACATATAAAATTTGGGTCCGATTGGACACCGCTTAGGCGTGTCGCACGGGGGTCAAAGCTCTGACTAGGTCTAAAAAAATTCAAATTCCTTTTATTTCATACTTTGAATTTATAGCAATAAATTAGAAGTAATGACATATTAAATTTGGTTTGTGTTGGAGACCGGGGTGAAGGCAGCTTGGCACCGGTAATTCCATATTGACACGGTCCCGACCACTTGAGAACTCTACTAATTTGTTGTAATTCAATTGCTTATAATATCGACAAAAACCCCAAAAATTGCTTTTTACAGACCATTTCTTACTCAGTATTATTTCCCTCCATAGGTTCAGGTGGTCTCGAAGGTTATGTAACTAAAAATATTGTTATTTTTTCTTTTAACTGTGACCCCCTTCCGATACCGTTAAGCGGTTTTCAATCGAAAGTAAATTTTATATGTGATATCTTCGACTATAGTATTAAGGGTCAGTTACATAAAGCTTTATTTTGACTTTACCTCGAACTTTGACTTTGACAAGAAAGTTCAGTATACGCATTTAAACGAAGCATGGCAAATAGAAGACTTCAAAGTTGAAGCAAGGTTAAAATTTAGCAAACTCTTTGCTTGCTTTGACAATCAGATGTTGATGACTTTGCTTTAATTAGAGAATAAAAAGTTGGAGGAAATAATAATTAATACATTTTTTCTCTATTAAATTAATAAATTAACCAAAACACTCTGAATTAAAACAAATAAATAGCGAAAACAAATGTATAAAAGAGAAGCGTCAAAGCATTCATTGTAGCATACCTCTGAAGATGGACGCAAAGTTTTGAGGAAGCAAATGTCAGGCGAGGTTAACAAAGCTTTATGTATTCGACCCTTTATCGATTTGGGTTATAAAAAACTAATTTTGAATTTTGACCCTCGTGCCACATGCCTTAACGGTGTCCAATCGGACCCAAATTTTATATGTTATTACTTCGATTTTATTGCTATCAATTTAAAGTATGAAATAAAAGAATTTTGAATTTTTTTAGACCTAGTCTGGACTTTGACCCCGTGCGACATGCCTTAGCGGTGTCCCATCGGGCCCAAATTTATATGTGATAACTTTCAATTCTATCAATTTACGGTATGAATAAAAGAAAAAATAATTTGTATTTTTTTTAGACCTTATAGGCTAATCTGGTCCAATCGGGACCAAAATTTAAATATAATATTTTCGACTATTGTGCTATCGATTTTGGGTGTTAGATTAAAAAAAAATAATTTTTATTTTTGGAGTCTCCATAGGGAGACCTCCGTGCGGCATCCCTTAACCGTATCCAAACGGGATAAAAATTTATATGCGTTATATTTGACCATAATGGAACCGATCTAGGGGGTGAGACTGAAAAAAAGTCGCACATTCTCATAAGAACCACCCTAATGTTTATGTTTGCGTAAAGGTGATTTAGCTCATGATTAGTTTTTCTTTAGTACCAAGGTATGAACCGATTAAAATAACGTTCGGTTTCGGTTTTGTAACACGAGTCGGTTTCGGTTCCGGTTTCGTTCTTCAAAATTTATTTCGTTTTCGGTTACGGTTTCGTTCCGGTTTCGGTTTCCAAATAAAAACACGAACGCCAAAAAATTTTACAAAACTTAAGTATGGTATGTATTGTTTTGTGAAAAAAATTTAAAAAATTTTAAATGTGGGCGTGGCCTTCTTGCTCCTCTTACTTGACTTTCTTTTTTTTTTTGAAAGTGTATTTTTTTTAATTTCTTAAACAAAACAATTAGAAAACCAAATTTTCGAAGGGTTCAACTTCGAACTACGAAAGCCCGTAACTTAGTTTTGGAGGCTAACTTCGAAAAACTTAAAAAAAGCTGGTTTGGTCCAATACCCAGCCGGCTGCTGTGCATTGTAATAAATATTATTAACGCTGTGTATTGATGAAATTTCTGCAATATAATTAAAAAAAAACTACTTTTTCTAATAGAAAAATATTAGAATGGAAACTAAATGAAATAAATCGTCAAAATATATGATACGGGCATTTTTCTCGGATCTCGTAAATTTTTTTCGATGCCGTCATTCAGCTATATGTAGTTTAATTTCCTCTTTAGGAATTTGATACTGAGGTCAAAACGTGTCTTTTGTAACATTGCCCGACAATCTTTTACACAAGTACCCAAACAAACCAAATGGGAGGAGCACCTTAGGTCTTGTAACCTCGCTACCGGTGTTGGGAAATTATGGTCCACCGTCAAGTCCTTGTCGAATCCTTCGGGTCCACCAAAAAATGTCGACATCACCTTTGGTGACAAGACATTAAATGACCCCAGGAAATGTGCGCAGGATTTTTGTCGACAGTATGTCCCACACCCTGCGCAAGATAGGACAAGACGTGGAATCTTCAGGAGCGCGCATAAACACAAAAACTATGCCCCCGTTCCCATCACCGCTACAGAGGTTCAAGAGGCCATCCGGAAGGCCAAAAATTCCAAAGCCATCGGCTCTGATGGTATAGCCATGGTGCATCTCAAGCATATCGGCCCAGCGGGAGTCAAATATTTAACTGCCGTCTTCAACCTGTCTTTGATCACAGCTGTCATACCCGACAAATGGAAGCAGGCAACTGTGATCCCACTACTAAAGCCTGGCAAGCCAGCTAACGTATTTTTTTTAATTTCTTAAACAAAACAATTATAAAACCAAATTTTCGAAGGGTTCAACTTCGAAACTACGAAAGCCCGTAACTTAGTTTGGAGGCTAACTTCGAAAAACTTAAAAAAAGCTGGTTTGGTCCAATACCCAGCCGGCTGCTGTGCATTGTAATAAATATTATTAACGCTGTGTATTGATGAAATTTCTGCAATATAATTTAAAAAAAAAAACTACTTTTTCTAACAGAAAAATATTAGAATGGAAACTAAATAAAATCATCATCATCATTTATTGGCGCTTAACCGCCTAAGCGATTTTGGCCGTCGCCTATCAAAGCACGCCAGTCATTCCTTTTTAGCGATAACTGACGCCAATTGGAAACCCCAAGGGAGTTCAAGTCATCCTCCACCTGTTGTTTCCATCTCAGTCGAGGCCTCCCCCTTCCTCTGCTGCCGAATTCGGGTGACGATTGGAAAACCTTCTGGGCTGGAGCTTCTTTGTCCATTCGCATGACGTGACCCAGCCAGCGGAGCCTTTGGGCTTTAATTCGCTGGACTATGGTCAGATCTGCGTAAAGCTCGTACAGCTCATCGTTAAATCTCCTTCGATACTCGCCGTCGGCATCACGGGAAGGACCATAAATCTTCCGGAGAACTTTTCTCTCAAATACTCCAAGGGCCATCTCATCTTCTCTTGACATTGTCCATGAATCTGAGCCATACATCAGGACAGGTATGATGAGAGACTTATAGAGCGCGATCTTTGTTCTTCGAGAGAGGACTTTACTTCTCAATTGCCTACTCAGTCCAAAGTAGCACTTGTTCGCAAGAGTGATTCTCCGTTGGATTTCTAGACTGATATTATTTTCGGTGTTAATGCTGGTTCCCAAATAGACGAAGTCCCTCACAGTTTCAAATTTGTAACTATCAACAGTGACGTGGCTGCCAAGGCGCAGGTGCGCCGATTCTTTCTTTGATGACAGCAAATACTTCGTCTTGTCCTCGTTGACCGCAAGACCCACTTTTTTCGCTTCTTTATCCAGTCCAGAGAAGGCAGCGCTTACGGCGCGGTTGTTAAGGCCAATGATATCAATATCATCGGCATACGCCAGCAATTGCACGCTCTTGTAAAAGATTGTACCATTGCGGTTTAGCTCTGCTGCTCGAATTATCTTCTCCAGCATCAGGTTGAAGAAATCGCACGAAAGGGAGTCGCCCTGTCTGAAGCCTCGTTTGGTTTCAAATGGCTCAGAGAGGTCCTTCCCGACTCTGACGGAGCTGTTAGTATTGCTCAACGTCATTTGGCAAAGCCGTATAAGCTTTGCAGGGAAGTCAAATTCAGACATGGCGGCATACAGGCAACTCCTTTTTGCGCTGTCAAAAGCGGCTTTGAAATCGACAAAGAGATTGTGTGTGTCGATTCTTTTATCATGGGTCTTCTCCAGGATTTGGCGTATCGTGAAAATCTGGTCGATGGTAGACTTACCAGGTCTAAAGCCACACTGATAAGGTCCAATCAGCTTGTCTACGATGGGCTTCAGTCTTTCACACAATACGCTAGAAAGAACCTTATACGCGATATTAAGAAGGCTGATTCCGCGGTAGTTGGTGCGGTTAGCGGGATCGCCTTTCTTGTGGATTGGGCAGAGCACACTTAAATTCCAATCTGGAGGCATGCACTCGTCTGACCATATTCTGCATAAGAGCTGATGCATGCTTTTTACCAGCTCTTCGCCTCCGTGTTTGAACAGCTCGGCGGGTAGTCCGTCTTTTCCAGGCGCTTTGTTGTTTTTGAGCCGGGATATAGCTATCCTCACTTCATCATAGTCAGGTGGTGGGACGACTTTTCCATCGTCAGGGATTGGGGTATCGGGTTCGACGTCTCCCTCGCAATTTAGCAGTGAGGAGAAGTGCTCCCTCCATAATTTAAGTACACTCTGTACGTCGGTTACCAGGTCGCCATTATTGTCCTTACAGGAACTTGCCCCGGTCTTAAAACCTTCCGTCATCCGCCGGATCTTTTCATAGAATTTTCGGGCATCATTCCTGTCAGCCAGCATCTCAAGCTCCTCACACTCACGCCTTTCGGCCTCACTAAATAAAATAAATCGTCAAAATATATGATACGGGCATTTTTCTCGGATCTCGTAAATTTTTTTCGATGCCATCATTCAGCTATATGTAGTTTAATTTCCTCTTTAGGAATTTGATACTGAGGTCAAAACGTGTCTTTTGTAACATTGCCCGACAATCTTTTACACAAGTACACAAACAAACCAAATGGGAGGAGCACCTTAGGTCTTGTAACCTCGCTACCGGTGTTGGGAAATTATGGTCCACCGTCAAGTCCTTGTCGAATCCTTCGGGTCCACCAAAAAATGTCGACATCACCTTTGGTGACAAGACATTAAATAACCCCAGGAAATGTGCGCAGGCTTTTTGTCGACAGTATGTCCCACACCCTGCGCAAGATAGGACAAGACGTGGAATCTTCAGGCGCGCGCATAAACACAAAAACTATGCCCCCGTTCCCATCACCGCTACAGAGGTTCAAGAGGCCATCCGGAACGCCAAAAATTCCAAAGCCATCGGCTCTGATGGCATAGCCATGGTGCATCTCAAGCATATCGGCCCAGCGGGAGTCAAATATTTAACTGCCGTCTTCAACCTGTCTTTGATCACAGCTGTCATACCCGACAAATGGAAGCAGGCAACTGTGATCCCACTACTAAAGCCTGGCAAGCCAGCTAACGTTGGGGAGTCATATGGTCCGATATCACTCCTCTCGCCAGTAGTAAAGACACTTGAAGCGGCCCTACTCCCGCTCTACACATCACACTTAATGTTAGCCGAGCACCAACATGGCTTCAGGAAAGGCAGGAGCACAACATCTGCTCTAAATGTCATAAACACTCAGATAACTGACAGTCTAAATCAAAACAGACCTAATGACAGGACGGTTCTAGTTGCACTCGATCTGAGTCAAGCTTTTGATACAGTAAATCATGGGCAGCTTGTATCCGATTTGGAAGACTCGTCACTCCCCCCCCTGTCTCAAGCGTTGGACCGCCAATTATCTCAGTGGTCGTCGGTCGTCTGTTGTATTCAGAAACAAAAAATCTAAAGCCAGGAAGATCAAACAAGGGGTACCACAGGGTGGTGTCCTTTCCCCGATATTGTTTAACTTCTATATTTCGAAGCTTCCTCCTCCACCAGAAGAAGTTACGATTGTTTCTTACGCAGACGATTGCACGATATTGGCTACTGGTACTTCCGTTGATGAGCTGTGCTCTAAAATAAATGGCTATCTCCCCTCTCTAGTCGAGTTCTTCACCGCCCGAAGCTTGACATTGTCGCCAACAAAGTCTTCGGCGACCCTATTCACGACGTGGACAGCGCAGGTTGGCATGGAACTAGAAATTTATGTAGGTGATCATAAAATACCTACTGTTGCTCACCCAAAAATCTTAGGAGTGACTTTCGACACCATGCACAGTTTCGCTGCCCATTCAGCTGCAATTGTCTCAAAATTACAGAGTCGTAACAAAATCCTCAAATCACTAGCCGGCAGTACTTGGGGTAAAGACAAAGAAACGTTGTTGGTAACGTACAAGGCAATTGGTCGGCCGATCTTGAACTATGCGTCGCCGATATGGTCGCCGGGGCTTGCAGACGTTCACTGGAATCAGCTTCAGGCCTGTCAAAACACCGCACTCAGGGTGCGTCCTTATGTCACCTATATCTCATATACACAATGAGGTGGAAATGCTTCCAGTTAGGGAGCATAATAAAATGCTAAACAAGCAGTACCTACTGAATTGCTGTAAACCACAGCATCCCGGTAGACAACTGCTTGAACTCATTCCGCCTCCTAGGACCATAAGATCGCATTTACGTAAACATTTTGATGAGATCCGGCACTATATAACAACGCCGTTTGATCTACAGGTGCATAAACAGGCCTTGGGGCATATCCATACATCGTCTGTTGGCCATTACTCTGCGCTCTGTCCGCTAAACAATGTCTTACATGCCGCAACACCTGGCATTTCTGAAGAGGAGCGTCATCTTCCTCGAGAGATAAGGGTCACTCTGGCTCAATTACGCTCTGGATATTGTAGCAGGTTAAACTCCTACATATCTAGACTGAACCCTGATGTGACGAATGTATGCCCGGCATGCGGCTCGTCCCCCCACAATACCAATCACTTATTTTCTTGCTCATTTGAGCCCACTCTTCTAACACCCATCTCTCTTTGGTCCAACCCTATTGAAACTGCTAGTTTCCTTGGACTCGCGTTAGAAGATATTGATTGAAAAATACGCGTTGGGCAGGACTACACCTCGTTACAACAACAACAACAACAATCTTCCATGAAAGCTTTCCAGAGTACCCTTTGGTAAAAGAAATTATGTTCCCATAAAAAGAAAAAAGGCATACAAAAAAATTCAAAACCGTTTGGAACCGGTTCCGGCTTTTGAAACGGTTTCGGTTTCGTTCTTTTTCAGATCAAAATAACGGTTACGGTTTCGGTTTCGGTTTTTAAAAAAGAAACGGTTTTAATCGGTTACGGTTTCGGTTTCAGTTTCAGTCCTTGTTTAGTACTCACCGTTGGCATCACAGAAAGGACTATTTATCATGCGGAGAACTTTTCTCTTGAATGCTCCAAGGAGCATTCCATCTCTTCTCGACACCGCCCATTAATATTGTTGTTTTTTCCCATTATTATCATTGTTTTTTTTTTTCAACAGAAGAGGCACTCTGATGGACAAGACCATATATAACACGCAAATTTCTAGCTGCCAGTGATGATAACAAACTATTACCACAATAAATAATTAATTTGATGCACCAACACATGCTGGAGAATTGGTTTTCCATACAATGATGGCTTCATTTGGTTGGACGAACCATCCGATGATATATCGCTTTAAGGATGTTCAAGGAGAGAAATTTTACAAGAAGAGGGGCAACAGAAACCTGAGGGCCCACAAGCACAAGAAGGTTTAAGAAATTAATGAGACTTTAAATGTACTTTAAATGAGATTTTAAATGCATTTAATTATTTTTTTATTATTAACCTCAGCACGCAATTTTTATTGTTTGGTTTGCAATGAGTAGTTATTAATACTGTATTTATAATACTGTAGTTATTAATAATGAGTAGTTATTAATAATACAAGTACATTTCTAAAAGAACTCTAATCTTTTAAATTAATTGTAACTGGAAATGTAGTAAGTATACTAAAAGCTTTGATAAAAAATATCGGAAAATACAGTTTTGTAGTCGGAAATATTATGTCAATGACCGCGAATTATCTGAAGAAAAAAATCATCTTTACAATTAAGGACCATAACATTCAAGCCGAGAAGAATTGAAGAAGATGTGCTACAGGGTAGACTCCTTTCAACAATATTATATAAAAACTTCCTCTCCCCCAGAAGGAGTCACAAATTTTTCTTATGCAGACGGTTACACAATTATGGTCAAAGTTCTACGCTCCGACATCGAATATCACTGTGAAAGTATAATCTTTCTGGTATCTTTACCACCCAATCTTTACACTTGGATCATATTCACGACGTGCAACTGGCAGATAAGCATGCCACGACGTCCACTTTACAGAGAATACCCTCGACGCAAACCAAGTCAATGAGGCATCTGTGTTACAGTCATTAAGGACACCACAACTCCTCCACTTCTCAAAGGGTGGACCGCAAACTTCCTGACTGTTCGGTAGGTGTTTACACGCTTTTGAAATAAGACTACCTTGCCAGGAGGACTTGGGATAAACGCCGGCTTGCTACAAACAAAAGTTGCATTATAAACCACTTATAAACACAAATCAGTATTCAACTTACGGAATACGCACAATAACCACGGTTTATTTTTATAATATGCGCATATTTAATTGTTTTTGCTACCGAAACGCGTAAAAAATTAACTTTTGCAATTTTTATTAAAAAGAAACCCATAAATTGTTTACATTTCATATTTTCTTTTACTGAAAGTTGCGATACCCGGCAAACCGGCGGCGAACTAAAGCGAATATTGCCGAATTCGCCGTGCTATCACCATGTATAAATTCGCCTTGCGTTTGTGTTTATAAATTTTTCTTTGTTGGAATTGTCATAAACAGAAAGCAAACGTTTCCAAAAAGTAATAAACCAAGGCGAATTCATACAGGTGAGTTCGAACGAATTCAGATCTACACGCACGCATACACTCCTTGTGGCTAAAAATGTCAGACAAAGCAACAACATAAGAAATTTGACAGCTACGATTGGATTTTCATGGAAGAAGAAGAAGTCATATGGTGGGAAAAAGTCACCTGTAAATTTATTCGCCTTGTAATAAACTGTACAAAACTTAAATGACATACTACTCGATGAGCAAATGAAAAGTATTTTGTACAGTTTATTTTTGTACCCTGATTTATCACTAGAGTTCCTATAGTAAAAAAAGGTAATTTTAATGATCTAGACTTAATTTTGCAGTAATAAAATAATTGTAAAAAGTATTTTACAAGGCTTATAGAAATGCTTATATCTAGCTAATACTGGCAAATGTCAGTAGATGACATTAAAAAAAAATGTCATATTCGGGTAGACCGAGCAGCGTTGTATGTATGTAGCATGATCTGTACCTGACATCGTCGTGTGAAGTATTTGAAGGATTCGGTCTTGTTGCGCTCTTGCTGCTTGCGAATGCTTTCATACATACATATAAACAATTGAGTTGGTATATCCATTTACAAGTAGTTACGGGACCTTGGGGCAGGTCCAGTTGTTGCGTTCGTCTTAAAAAAAAAAAAAATATATATATGAGTGGAATCTTCACAGAAGGTTTTAGTAAAGAAGCAGACTTTGAGCTGTATAAAGGGTTTATGATAATAATCAATAAAAATCAAATTCATACAAAAAATGGGCAGAAGGAAGTTTAACTTAGAAGAGTATGTTAAATACGACGAAGAATAAAAGATAAGCAAATGCTTACTGAAAAATTGCCAACGAGATCTGTGTAGAAAGTCAGCAGGAAACATACGACGACACTACGAGCTCGCTCACAAAATTCAAATACTGAATGGGCATGATGTTTGTGGAAGTGTTGATAGTAGTCAACAAAGAACGGCTGTAACCAAATTAAACTGCACACTAGATAAGGCAGGATTTTTAAGATGCTGCGTGGGATTGGTTACAAGGAAAAATATTCCTTTCCGAATATTTGATGATCAGGATTACTTCAAAAAGCTTCTAGAGCCTTACGAGCAAAAACTTTGAACAAATGTAAATTCGAAAAATATAGTGTAGCCAAAGCATCTCAAATAATCGCTCATTCATAGCATTCGCAAAGTGAAAGGCAAAATTTTTAATATGGAATTTTCGTTTATTTTCAAATTGAGAAATATAGAATTTCTAAACCTTTCTCAAACTGAGCATAACGGAACGAAAGCCAGTTGCTCTCATTGAAATACTTATACAGATTTGCCAATAATGCAAAACTAATACCTATTTTAATAAAACACGAGTTTTCATTGAAGCAGTTAAATTTTATGTAATATGTTTTATTTATTATAGTTGTTGTTGTTAATAATGCATTGCCCTGTCTAGAGTGTATGATCATTCCGAAGATCATCAAGCTCTTCTAAGAAGAAGAGATGTAGAGTGTCATTGGGCGGTCCTACCACATGCAGGGCATGTGTTTGAGATTGTATCATTCAGTCTGGATAAGTAGGAGTTTAAGCTCACACTATATCCAGACCTAAGCAGTGCCAAGGTGACTCTTGTCTCCCTTGGTAAGGTGCGATCTTCTTCAGCAATATCCGGTGGAGGACTGTTCAGAACGGGATTCACAGGTAGAGATCTGACAAAAGTGTCTACCGACTCGGTGTGGATATCGGTTAGAGCCCGCTTATGATTCTGCAGATCAAACGGCAAGGTAATATGATGCCAGATCTCATCATAATGCTTACGGAGATGTTTTCTTATGTCTCTCGGGGGCGGATCTGTGTCCAAAAGATGACGGTTTGGATGTGCTGGCTTGTGGCAGTTCAGAAGGAATTGCCTGCTCAGCATTTCCGCGTGCTCTTTAACATTGAGCAGTTTTGCCTCCTGATGGAGGTGAGACTCGGAAGACATGAGGAGACATCCCGTAGCAGTTCTGATGGCAGTATTTTGGCAGACTCGTAACTTCGTCCAGTTGGTGTTATGTAAATTAGGCGACCATATGGGTGCAGCATAGTCAAAGACTGGTCGGCCAATGGTCTTATATGTAGTCAGCAACGTTTTTTTGTCTTTTCCCCAAGTACTGCCGGCAAGTGACTTGAGGATCTTGTTGCGACCACGTACCTTTGAGACCATTGCAGACACATGACCAGCAGATGAGAAAGTATTATCCAGTGTCACCCCTAATAACTTTGGGTGGCTGACAGTTGGTAGCTTAGTGCTTAGAAAATGTCTAATTCATTTCTCACCTGGTGCGTCCATGTCGTGAAAAGCGTCGCCGTGGTCGGAGATATCGTCAGATCTCGCTCAGTGAAAAACCTGGAAAGGTCGCAGAGGTAACCGTTGATTTTATTACAGAGTTCATCAGTATAGGGGCCCTTCCCCGTCGCCATTATTGTACAGTCGTCGGCATAAGAAACGACGGAGACACCCTCTGGTGGTGGGGGCATCTTCGATAGATAGAAATTAAACAGTGCCGGGGATAGGACACCACCCTGTGGCACCCCCTGTCTAATTCGTCTTGGTTTTGATGTTGCGTTTCTAAAGTTGACCGACGCCTGCCGTCCATTCAAATAATTAGCGGCCCATCTCTTTAACCCATCAGGTATCTGTGTTTCGAAGAGATCTTGTATGAGAGTGACATGGTTGACTGTGTCAAAAGCTTTCGACAGGCCAAGTGCCACTAACACAGTCCTGTGATTTGGTGGGTTTTGATTTCGGCCGCTATTTATTTGCGTTGTTGTTGTTGTTGTTGTTGTAACGAGGTGTAGTCCTGCCCGACACGTATTTTTCCTTAACCTAAATTGTCATCAATATCTTCCAACGGGAGTCTTAGGAAACTAGCAGTTTCAATAGGGTTGGACCAAGGGTGACGAGTCTTCCAAATCGGATACAAGCTGCCCAAGATTTACTGTGTAAAAAGCTTGACTCAAATCGAGTGCAACTAGAACCGTGCTGTCATTAGGTCTGTTTTGATTTAGACCGTCAGTTATCTGAGTGTTTATGACATTTAGAGCAGATGTTGTGCTCCTACCTTTCCTGAAACCATGTTGGTGCTCGGCTAACATTAAGTGTGATGTGTAGAGCGGGAGTAGGGCCGCTTCAAGTGTCTTTACTACTGGCGAGAGGAGTGATATCGGACCATATGACTCCCCAACGTTGGCTGGCTTGCCAGGCTTTAGTAGTGGGATCACAGTTGCCTGCTTCCATTTGTCGGGTATGACAGCTGTGGTCAAAGACAGATTGAAGACGGCAGTTAGGTATTTAACTCCTACTGCGCCGATGTGTTTGAGGTGCACCATGGCTATGCCATCAGGACCGATGGCTTTGGAATTTTTGGCCTTCCGGATGGCCTCTTGAACTTCTTTAGCGGTGATGGGAACGGGGGCATAGTTTTTGTGTTTATGCGCGCGCCTGAAGATTCCTCGTCTTGTCCTGTCTTGCGCAGGATATGGGACATACTGTCGACAGAAAGCCTGCGCACAAGGGGGCGTCTAGTGTCTTGTCACCAAAGGTGATGTCGACATTCTTTGGTGGACCCGAAGGATTCGACAAGGACTTGACCGGGGACCCTAATTTCCCAACACCGGTAGGGAGGTTACAAGACCTAAGGTGTTCCTCCTATTTGGTTTGTTTGTGTACGTGGGTCTGAGGGATCGATGTTGCGTATGAGGTCACGTTCGTTGGCCAAGACTGCGGCCTCAGCTGGAAAGTTTGGCCTAATATTTTTTATTCTACCAGCTGGAATAAAACAGGCTGTAGCCTTTGTAATGACCTCACGGATGTTTCGCTCGCCAACGTGTACATCAGTGGGAATGGGAAGATCACCAAAGGAGCTCTCCGTGAATTCCAAAAAGCCGACCCAGTTAGCCCTTTTGAAATTCACGTATGTTCTTTTCTCCGAAGTAATGAAGTCCGTGGCATGGTCGACGGACAGGATGATAGGCAGGTGGTCGGATGACAAGGCCACCATAGGTTGCCAATTTATGCTGTTAATTAACCCCGGGCTAACAATAGTTAGGTCCGGGGAGCTACTACAGTTAACAACCATCCTTGTAGGGGTGTCCCCGTTCACAGTGCAGAAAGGGGAAGCGTCAATTTACTCGGCTAATTCCCGTCCTCTGCCCTCCACAGAAAGGTGTGATTGCCACATATCATGGTGGGCATTAAAATCGCCCATGATGATACGGTTATCACCACAAAGAAACGCCCTAAGGTCAGGACGATAACTTCTGGGGCAGCAGGTGACGGGAGGAATGTATATATTGATTAGCTCGAGATCAACACCTCCAGCTTGTATAACTATACTCTGACAATCTGAGGGTAAGTCTCTTTGATCGGTGTTGATATCAAATTCCCTATACTGCACTGTATGGTGAACAAGGAACGCGAGACCGCCGCCGCCGCCCGTGCGGTCATGCCGGAGAACGTGGTAGCCTCCACTCGCTCGGAGATTCGAGTGGGGGCCAAGTTTTGTCTCCTGGATTGCAGCAATTTTGATTTTATGTAGCTGCATAAATGTGGTTATCTCCGCTATCTTGCCGGTCAAGCCGTTGCAATTAAATTGCAACAATTTAAATTGCGAAGGAGAGGCAATGGCCACTCTGGGAGTTAGAGATTGATGTGTATGCTAGATGGTGGTAGGCTAGGTCGCGATCTTGATCTCCGTCGCAGTCCTGAAGCCGGCGGATTTCGTTCATTATAAGATGAGTGTACATCCGTCGGCGTTGAGGGCTGCGCAACTCGACAGCAAGGCGCGACGAACACATCAGTCGAGAGATTTCTGTTTGCGAGCCCAGAACATATGCGTAGGTGACATCGGCCTAGGCAGGAGTTGCACTTGACCGATGCCACAGACGCATATATCCTATGCCGACATACAGTGCACGAAGAGTGAGGGACCAGAAGTTGATGGACTTGACTTACATTCGTGCTAGTGCCGGAAGAAGTTAGTAAAGGGTTCAGAGACGAGGGCTGAAGCTCGGTAGTGCTTATAGCATCGACAGATGTACTACGAAGACAGTAGTTATGGGTGGATGCTAGAGATGTTGGCGCACTAGGATGCGAGCTACAGCCGGGAACACACATGTTCTGCTGAGCAATATATGTATTGTAGGTCGTGGAGACTTGATTTGTAGAAGGCGATAATGCAACATTTGAGCGTCGCTTGCCTCGGTACGTCCTAGGACGTGAGCAGCAGGGCGCCACAAAACTTTTGTAGAAACTAGTGGGCCGGTGTGTTTTAGGATCTAGTCGGGAGTAACTAGATTTATGCAACCAACCTTTGCATGACGCACACTGGACTGAGTTTGATCGTCTTGTGTATATTTTCTTCCGGCAAACGCAGCAGAACCATTCTCCTGGGTCAGGATTTGGCTCAATGCCAGCCCGGATCAAGAGAATGAGGAGCAGCCGTGCTGCAAGGGGCTGTTCCGGGGATGACAATAGGTGGGGGAATCGTGACACGTTAGACAGGGTCACTTCGGAGTGTATTGCTCTTGGCCGAGTCATTATAAAAAAAAAACAACCCGGGTCGTTTCGGTACGAAGGGTAATGTACGAGTACAAATACCGTTCTCGCAGAACCGGCAACACGTGAAACGTAATGTAATGGCATTGAGTGCGGTGGTGGGGCTGTGAAGCTTACGGAAGCCATGTTGATGACTAGCCAGGTGCAGATTTGCAGTATAATACGGGAGCAAAATGGACTCTAGCGTCTTCACTACCGGCGACAAAAGTGATATAGGGCGATATGAATCACCTATGTTTGCCGGCTTTCTAGGTTTTAGTAGTGGAACCACTCTCGCCTTTTTCCATATTTCAGGAATGACGAAAGTGTTCAGTGAAAGACTGAATAGAGCCGCTAAGTATTTGTGTCCCCCCTGGCCTAGATGTTTCAGCATCTTCATGGCAATGCCGTCGGGGCCGATGGATTTTGAGGGCTTAGCGTGTCTGATGGCTTGACCTCTGAGGCAGTGATGACAATGGGCGTGTTTTGGTTTTTGTATTTACGCGCTGTCGCATGGTTCTACGTTTAGCTCTATCGAGCGGGGAATGTAGTACAAATTTTCTACAGAAGGAGTTCGCACATCCCCTAGGGTCCTTCTTCACCCTGTCGCCGAAAGTAATATCTACTTTATCCTTGTGTTGCGTTGGATTAGATAGAACTTTGACCGTAGTCCATAATTTGTCAACACCATCAGAGAGGTTGCATTGCTCTAGGTGTTGTTTCCATTTGGCCAGTTTATGTTTATCGACCAACCTACTAATTTCCGCGTTGATATCCCTTATGCGGGGGTCTGCGGGATTGAGACTTCGCACTTCATCTCTTTCTCTAGCAATGGCCTGCCTCCGCGGGGAAATTTGGTCTTATTTGGGATATTCGACCCATAGGAATGAAGCGTTTAGAGGCCGAGTCAATGATGTTGCGCTATGTCACAACAAGGGGAACGCCTCAGGGTGGTGTTCTCTCCCCGCTTCTATGGAACCTCACTGTCAACTCGATGCTGCGAGACCCAAGCTGGGGGGGCGGGAAGGTAGTGGCATATGCAGATGACTTAGCTATAGTATATAGGGGCAAATTCCCACAAACCCTGTGCGACTTGATGCAAGTAGCACTGGGAGAGGTTTCCTCATGGTGCTCGCGCTGCGGACTGAGCATCAACCCGGGAAAAGTAGAACTGGTCCTTTTCACCAACCGCTATAAGATACCACCGCTAATACTACCAAAACTGAATAACGTGCACCTGAACTTGGCTGACAAAGCCAAGTTCTTGGGCACAGTTCTGGATAGGAAACTAACCTGGAAGGAGAATGTTCTTCAGCGCCAGAAGAAAGCGTGTATTGCACTCTACACGTGCAAAAGAGCCATTGGAAAGAAATGGGGGCTCAGCCCCAAAATATGCAAATGGATCTACACTGCAATCATTCGACCAATCATGCTCTATGGAGTTGTGGTATGGTGGCCTGCGCTGAGCAAGGCAACAAACCTTAATCTGCTAGGTAAAGTACACAGATCTTGCATGATCTGTATAAGCGGTGCGTTAAGAACAACGCCCAATGAAGTACTCCAGGCCATTCCTGACATTTTGCCACTCGATCTGGAAGGGCACCGAGTAGCAGCAGCATCGGCTCTGCGTCTAAGAGAAACGTCCGGCTGGGGAGCAAAGCAATCACTACTGGATACGCCTGTATTTTGGGATCCTATAGCTTTCTTCCGCTGAGCACAGATCGCTGTGCGACAACAACAGTCGGAGATAGCGGTTTTAAAATCAACATTCCCAGCAGGGAAGAATGGGAGAGCACGGATCGGAGTCCCGTCACTCATGGCGGCACCTCCATTTATACTGATGGCTCGAAGTTAGACGGCAGAGTTGGGGGAGGGGTTTATTCAAAGGATCTGAACCTTGAGCTCTCCTTCAGACTACCTGATCACTGCAGTGTCTTCCAGGCTGAAGTTTCAGCAATCATGGACGCCGCGGCTTGGATAGGCCAACACACTATCAGACAGGACATTTTTATATTCAGCGACAGCCAGGCGCCCATCAAATCCCTTGGCTCTTAATCGTTCAACTCTGAACTGACGCTCAGCTGTCGTCGATCTCTACAAGAGATGGCCCAACAGAATCGCGTTAACCTCACATGGGTCCCGGGGCATAGGGACATTGAGGGAAATTGTAGGGCAGACGAACTTGCGAGGCAGGGCACGACCAAGCAGGTTCTTCGTGATAAAGAGCGCTTAGGTATGCCGTTTGCCACATGCAAGCTTATGCTGAAGGAGTACACACTCCGCCAAGCCAACGAAAGATGGCTGCAATCTCCAGGATGCCGCATATCCAAAGAAACCTGGCCGAAATGGGATCATAAAAGATCAAGACAAATTTACGCCCTAAGGAGAAGAGAAATCTCCATATTAATAGGCGTATTAACTGGGCATTGCCTCATTGGTAGCCACGCAGAAAGACTTGGTGTACCCTACCGACGATGCTGTAGGAGTTGTAAGGATGATGATGAAGAGGAAACGGTGGAGCACCTACCTCATCTGCAACTGCCCGGCTTTAAGTGGCGCGAGAATGCGCTTTTTGGGAGTAACCTTCCTGGTCAGCCTACGCCAGGTCACGGAGCTGGACATAAAGGACCTGATGGCCTTCATCAAGTCATCTAAATGGTTCGAGGAGGAGTAACGGTGTCGGTATAGGAAAGTCAGTCCCGGGATTCTGCTATGTGGAGAATTCCGTTAATACCTGGATTTTCCATATGGCAGGGTCCCTGAACTGACTTTCCTAGTGTGGGTGGTATCACAACGGGCCTTTTAATACTGGCTTAGGTGTGCCTCTGCGGCAGCCACTTGAACCTAACCTAACCTTCCCTTTGATATCATTTGCTTTTATTTCCTTTCCTTTCCTCTCCTTTCATCTCAATTTATATCTTTTGCTTTTCTTTCCTTCCCTTCTCTTTTCTTTCCTTTTCTATTCTTCCCTCTCCGTTCTTTTCCTATTCTCTTCTTTCATTTCATTTTATTTCCCTTCTTTCTTTCTTTCTTTTTTTTGTTCTTTTCTTTTATTTTCCTTTCTTTTCGTTTCTTTTATTTTCTTACCTTTCTTTCCATTTCCATTACATTCCTTTTTCCTTTTATTTTCTTTCCTTTCGTTTCCTTTGCTTTAGTTTCCTTTCATTTTATTCATTTTTTTTCATTTCATTTCATTTCTTTTATTTTTTTCTTACCTTTATTTTCCTTCACTTTTTTCCTTGGATTTATTTTCCTGTCATTTCGTTTCCTTACCTTTCCTTCCCTTACCTTTCCTTTCCTACCGTTTCCTTACTTTCTTTTTTTCCTTTCGTAACTCCTTTAGTTTTCTTTCTTTTCCATTCATTTCCCTTACTTATTTTTTTAGCTTTTCATTACCTCTCTTTCCTTTATTTTCCTTTATTTTTATTTTCATTTATTTTCCATACCTCCCTCCTCGCTAACTTTTCTTTCCTTTCTCTTTCTCTTCTTTCCTTTCTTTGTCTTTCTCTATTTGCTTCTCTTTTCCACTCCTTTACCTACATTATATTTCCTTTCTTCCCTTCCTTTTTTCTTTCCCATTCCTTTCCTTTCCCTACCTTTATTTGCCTTTGATTTTTCTCTAATTTTTTCCGTTCCTTACCTTAACTTACCTTTATTTTCCTTTTATCCATTCCTTTCCTTTCCCATTCTTTCCTTTCTTTTTTATTTTATTTATTTAATTTTGTTTTATTTTTATTTATCTTATATTATTTCCTTTCCTTTCATTTCCAATAAATTTCTTTTTTTACTTTCACTTTTCTATTTGTTATTTTACTTTTTTTTAATTTTATCAATTTTCCATTTTATTTTATTTCACTAAGCCTGGCCGCGAAGGGCCTTGTGCATGATCTAGCTTATTTGTGCTTTTTTTTCAAAAAATCATGTCTGAGCAAGCATTTGCTTCTATGAATACTCACTCACAGATTTTCTTCACTCATTAAAGCTGCCAACAAAACAACTCACACTCGGACTCTCCCAACTGCAATGAATGCAAACACAACAATGCAAGTGGTCATACCTACATATGTATGTACACACATAACAGCGGCTCTATAAAGTGAATGCGTGTTTAACACTTGTAGTTGTGTGAATTTCAAATCATATTATAATTAATTTCTTTGGCTTGTTGTCGCACACCCTGCTCGGCGAGACCTATCGATACATATCAAATTTTATATACCTTAGAATTGTGGTTATTGCAAAAAAGGGAGAAAACTGTGAAGCGTTGCGTATTTATACAAATATTAATTTATTTTGCAAAACTTATTTTGAAAATATTGTGAAGAGATGCCAAAAAAAAATTCGTCCATACATATATGTAGGTCAAACGAGTCGTGAGACATGAATTTTTCTTTAAAATATTGCAAAATTCTATATTATTGAAAATATCGAAAACGATACAAAATTTCGAAAAAAGGTTTTGTCAAGTATAAATATACATACACAGTATGGTAACACTGAGAATTGACATCCTCTGCTATCCATATATTATGACATTCGTTGTTAGCCATAAGACAACATGTGCTTTTAATAAAGAATTTCCTTCTTCTTTGCTGAACCTTCGACTATAAAACACAACAAAAGTTATTTAACTTAATAAAAAAAAAAAAAAATTGCAAAACCTAAGTAATTGATATTTTCAATACGGATTTCGGCAAATAACTAACATCTAAAAAGAAATGGCACCCACCAATGAGATGAGAGTTTTTCAAGCAGTATCTATGCCAGAATTCAACATCGCAGAAAATTGGGAGCTATGGCATGAGTGACTCGAACTGCAGTTTTTAGAAATAAAGTGCAGTGATGACACGGATAGAGTATCCACATTATTAAAAACGATCGGATCTTAAGCATACGCCATATTAAGAGGAAATTGTAGTCCAGCGCTGCCTAGTACAAAGACATACAAGGAATTGCGTGAAATATTACAACAACAATTCACGCCTCCTGTCATCGTTTTTAATGAAATCAAAAGGTTTTATGCAGCGAAAAGTGCTGAAAGCGAAAGCGTATCCGCGTGGTTTGCCCGAGTAAAAAACTCGTGATAAATTGTAAATTTGGTGCAGCATTGGACACCATTATTTTTGAACAAATTTGTGGTTGAACTGCCTGGAAAGATTTTCGAGAAAATCTGAAGAGGATGAAAAATTGTCCCTCTCCAAGGCATTACAAAAAGCATTAAGACGTGAAACGAAACTGGCTCAATCAAGCAATGATAATGAAGTTAATTACATCAAACAACGTGGCAAATTTAACAACAAAAACTACAAGAGTAGTGCAGTAAGGTCGAACAACAACAGCAAACGGAGCAAAGCATCGAAATGCACACACTGTTTATGGAAAAACCACCAATCCAATTCCTGCAAATTTAAAAACAGCACTCGCCATTTTTGGCACATAGTTGGGCATTTGGCAAACATTTGCAACCGAAAAAATAAGAGTGATAAAAATGTTCAATTTGTTGATTCAACTCATGAGAAATTTTCTAATAATTTCTTTGATTCTATATATAGCATTGGTTTGAACGAAACTAGCGATTTTAATTCTTCCGCATATGCCATCCATGGTAACGCTGCACTGAATCATTATACCCTGAAGGTTGAGGTTAACGGAGTGCAATTAAAAACGCTGTGTGACACCGGCGCTCCTTGTTCTCTTATACCAGCTACTATGTATTTAAATAAACATTTATGTTCTGATAAGAGTTATATTTTAATACATAACATAGGAACATAATTTTCTATTAGTAACTTTTATTGGCAACCAAAAAAATTTTTGGTTGACTTAATGGTTATTCGTAACCAAAAAATGTTTTTCTCTTTTATAATGGTTATGGTGACCAACATAAAGTATATCTTACGGTAATGGTTAATTATAAAATATTTTAATACATCAGTACTAATGGTTAAATGGGACCCTTTTATCATATTTCTTATAACAGTTACGTCCCTGGCTACAGCAATGTTCAGTACCATACACCGGATACACAGGTAACCTAATTAATATTATTGGCGAGTTTAAAGCTTGTGTTAATTTCAATGGACAAAAAATTTATGGCAAATTTGTAGTTACAAATACCGATAGACCAACTTTATTAGGGCGAGACTTTCTTCGTTCCCTAGGTTTTGAGTTCATTCAATCTAATTCGAGTTCAAAAAAAGAATCGTTTTCTTCCGGTGAGCAAGTTTTGAATTCTAATACTAGTAATGTTATTTCCAAATCAAATTCAGTGAATTATTTAAACACGTACAATGAAATAATTGATCAAATTAAATCAGAATTTGCCGAGGTATTTCAAAGAGGTTTAGGTAAATACAATATATCAACAATTTCTTTACCAATTTCGAAAGATGCGGTACCTGTATTTTTCAAACCAAGACCTATAGCATGGCGAGAAACAGTCGAGATAAATTAGACGAGCTAGTTGACAAAGGAATGCTGGTTCCTGTTGATAATTCAGATTGGGGAACACCACTTGTTCTTTTGCTTAAACCATCTGGAGAAATCCGGATTTGTGGTGATTATAAGGTCACAATAAATAAATATTTGAGTGACTTTAGATACCCCTTACTTCGAATTGATCAAATTTTCGCATCAATGGAAGGAGGTAAACTTTTCACAAAGTTAGACATGTCAAACGCATACAACCAACTAGTGCTTGATGAATATGCACAAAAGTTATGTACTTGTAGTACACACAGGCATTTTTAAAATGGCCAGGCTTCCATTTGGTGTTAAACCAGCAGCAGCAATTTTTCAAAAAGTAATGGAAAACCTGTTGCAGTCTATTAAAAATGTATTTGTGTATCAAGATGACATAACAGTTACAGGTGTCGACCTAGCTGAGCATTTAAAGACACTGCGATTGGTTTTGACCAAGTTAAAGTCAGCTGGCTTGAAACTTAAGGTCAGCAAATGCGAATTTTTTAAAAGAAAAATTTCTTACTTGGGATTTCACATCACAAAAGATGGTCTAACCAAAAACCAAGATCGAATCAAAAACTTGCTGAACGCACCAAGACCACAAAACATTTCAGAGCTTCGAGCATTCATAGGAATGGTAAATTATCATTCCAAGTTTATCCAAAATTTCGCAAATAAAATGTGTCCTCTGTACAAACTTCTAAAAAAAGATGTAGAATTCAAATGGAATTCTGACTGTCGAAAAGCATTTGAAATAATGAAATCAGAGATTTGTTCTGACAAAGTCTTAGTACATTTTAATCAGGAACTGCCATTAGTTTTATGCACTGACGCATGCAACACAGCCATTGCTGGAGTTTTGTCTCATAAGTACAAGGACGGCACAATGAGGCCAATTGCCTAAGTCTCTAGAGCATTAAATAATGCAGAAGTAAATTACAGTACTATAGAGAAGGAAGCATTAGCCATAATCTTCAGCGTGATTAAATTGAAACAGTATTTACTGGGTATGCATTTTGTACTATAAACTGATCATAGGCCATTGCTCGCCATTTTTGGTGATCGCAAAGGAATTCCAATAATGGCTACGCGAATGCAACGATGGGCGTTCATATTAACTGGATTTAACTACACCATCGAATATATTAAAGGTTCTTCAGCGCGGATAGTTTATCACGCATAGGCCAAATTGAGAATGCGGACAGTAAGCCTGAGAGCACATACATCAACTATGTGAATTTAGTCAATCCGCTACAGCTAGATTTCCAGCAATAGCTAAATATACACGTCGTGATGATATTCTTTCCAAGGTCGCAAACTCCATTTTAAATGGCACCCTTTCTAACTTGGATGGTAATGAATTTAATGCATTTAAAACAAAAGCATCCGAGCTGACTGTTGAGTCAGGATGCATTTTATGGGGTTATCGTACGGTTATTCCGAGTAAATTACAAGGAAATGTGTTACAGGAACTACACAAATCACACTTAGGTATAGTTAAAACCAAATCTTTAGCCAGATCATATGTGTATTGGCCAAATATTGATAAAGATATTGAGAAAATGATAAAGAATTGCGAACCATGTCAAAAATACCAAGCAAATCCTGAAAAAGTTTTTTAATTCCATGGGAACCAACTATTTCAGCATGGAAACGTATTCACGTGGATTTTGCTGGCCCTGTTCATGGCTATTATTTATTTTTGATAATTGATTCTTTTTCGAAATGGCCTGAAGTTTTTAAAACAAAGGTCATAACTGCTACATTCACAATAAATAAATTGCGGGAAGTTTTCCGTCGTTTTGGTTTGTGTGATGTACTGGTCAGTGACAACGGAGGACAGTTTACTTCTCTGGAGTTCCAAAATTTTGCTAAAGTAAATGGAATCAAACTTAGTCGCCCTGCACCGGGTCATCCGTCCACTATCGGACAAGCCAAACATTTTGTGAAAACAATCAAAAAATCTCTTATAGCAACTTTAGAACAAAACGACGTGCATAATTTTGATGTAATTTTACAACGTTTTCTATTTGATTACCGAATCACAAAACATTGCACAACAAATAAATCGCCATCAAAACTTTTGATCAACGGTGAACTTAAATCTCGATTTAGTCTTATGCAGCCACAACTACTAAGGACATTATTGAGTCCAAAGAAATAAATTCAGTAAAAAATTACAAAGGGAAACGAAAAGTAAACTTTTCTGTAGGTGAAAACGTTTATAAGAAGTTACACTTGCTATTTGACACGTGATAAACGTGACATTAAAAGACATTTAGATCAAATAATTAATCGTTCCGATGATAATACTGAAACATTGTCTGAGGAGCTTTTCGAAGAAACAAATATGCCGTCGGAAGCAGGAGCTGTTGTGAAAGCTGAGGAGACGCTGGTTGAGATTGACGAGCTTTCAGAGGAAGATGATGTATTCAAAGATGCAAGCGATTCCATTCCCAATAATATTGAAAGACGTGAAACAAGGCAGACAGCTGCAAGAGCCAAAGAAAAAATCACTGAACAGATTGCTCCTCATAGAATGAACAAAAATGGAAATCGGAACAATTAAAATCGTACTTTTCTTAACATGATTTCTAAATCATAATTGAAGCATGTTCGCGAATAACATTGTAAACGACAATTTTTTCAAAACTGTTTTTTTTTGTTTTGCATTTTATAGTTATAATTACTCTCGTCTGTCTGTAAAAAAAATTTGAGCAAATTACTGCAGGCATTCCCACTAAAAATGCTCTCTAATACAAGCAGTCAGTGGAAGAACGTTACGTGTTGCTTATGTTATCTGTGCAAAATGTCAAGAAATGAATATTCATGTGTTCTTAATAAGACAAACAGAGGGTCAAAAAGGAAAATAAATATAGAAAATTGGAAAGACCTAAACAATAAAAGATTAAGAAATAATGGGCAATCATATGTGAATAGAAAAAATAAAGTAGTGCCGGCTAAAAACGCGCCTGAACAGGTAAAGTGGAAAAACGTTTTAAGTTCAAGATTTTCTACTATATATTTGAGTTTTGTTTTATACATAGGGTTGTGGCTGCAGATGCAATTTTCATATAAAAGAGCTCTTTGATAGTTTTTTATAAAAAAACTACAAGATCAAAGTTCATATTTAAGTTGCTACATTGAATTGAGTGAACCTCAAAGACGAAGAGTTAATGAGGGAACTTCTATGCGAAACACCACAATCTGCTATTTTTTGTTGTCTTCTAACGGTCAAAGAGAAAGAGTGTGTAAAAATATGTTTTGTCACACATTCCAGATAAATAAGTGTGGAGTGTTTTTATTTATTTATTTATTACCTACTTCTTATTCATTTTTTTATTCAGATAACGCTACGCAGAGTACAAATTTTGGTTGAAAAATTAAAATTTGGAAAACTTGTTACTGATCAGCGTGGTAAACATGAAAATCGTCCACGCAAAATCGTTGAAGCGGAGAAAATGTGTGTTATGGAACACATAGCAAGCTTTCCTAGCCAAGAAAGCCACTATAGTCGTTCTACATCAGAGAAAAATTGTTTAAGCCCTGATTTAAGTATTAAAAAAATGCATATCTTATACAAAGTTAAATACCCTGATACTGCAATTTCTTATGACACATACAAGCATATTTTTCATACGGAATTTAAGCTACGATTTGGTTACCCGAGAAGTGATACGTGTAAGGTTTGCGATAAGTATTTTATTGAAATGGTTCCTGCCGCGAATACATAACGATTCGAAAGTAAACAAAACTTAGCTGCAGCTCATCACGAGAAGGCAGAAAAAGCTTACTTACAGCTTAGAAATGATACCAACACCGCCAAAAATTCACACACTACTGTAGTCATTTATGTCTACATGCAGCAAGTGATTTTCACACCAAACCTGGCACACTCCGATGTCTTTCATCAGCGGCAGTATTCAAATTATAATTTTGCTATTCATAATATGTCAGACAATGAAGTGGATATGTATACATGGCATGAAACAGCTGCAAACAGAGGATCTGCAGAAATCGCATCGTGTATTTTGAAACACATTTCCTCAAAATATAGTATTTTAGAAAATGATGAAGTTAGGAAATTGATAATATGGTCAGATAGGTGCGTTGGGCAGAACAACAACTGGACAATAATCGCTTTGTGCCACAGTCTCTTATCAAAATACTTTTCTGAAATAAATAAAAAATTTTTAACATCGGGACACAGTTTTCTCCCCTGTGATCGCTATTTTGCGCTAATTAAAAAAAAAACAGCTCAATTATATACCCCAGAAGATTTGTGCCATATGATTGAGTCAGTAAGAACTTCGAATCCATTTCATGTACATCAAATGGTTTCAGATGAATTTAAAAACTTTGAGTTTCTAAACAAAAATTTAACTAGAAATTCTAGGTGCAAAATTACGATCCAAACACCCTTAGAATGCGCAAAAATCATAGCATTACTGAATCCTGGTCATGCTACACTATTCGACCAAAAAAAAAATTTATCTAATAACACTTTACCGGTGCTTTACCGGTAAAATTGAATTAAGCCCTGAGAAAAAAAGGATCTCCTTGCAATGGCGTCCTATTTGCCAGAAAGTTATGCAGAGTTTTATAAGAACTTGCAATAAATAAATTTATCACACATAAGACTTTAAATACATTTCGTAGTTGCTTATGTAAAAATTAAATATCATGTATACTTGTAAGAAGAGAAAAAGTTACGTCTTGTTGGTTAAAAAGAAAAAACTAATCGCTTTGTTAACTTTTTTGTTGAAATAAAACTTCATTCTTTTTGAAAATATTTAAACTTTCTTTATCTTCGCAAAATGTTTATGGAAAAACGTTTTAAACGCCATTGCACTATAAGTTATGCGTAGTGGAAGAACGTGACGTTATTTTGGATATAAAACGTTTTTCCATTTTGAAAATCTTATGTATTTGTAGTTGTGTTTTGAGTTTATATATATTTTTTTTTTTAGAGAATAAGGCGAGAAATGTTCTTTTGCACTCAAATATAAAAAACAATTAATAAAAAATGCAATCTGCCACATGTTAACTATTTTTTCGTTTCCTCAACTATTTGAAATTTGTCGATTACAACGTTATTCGCGAACATGCTTCAATTGTAAACTAATCATAAGAACAATTCAAATAATGAGTTATGTAATCTATTTATACAAATATCTTTAGGAGGGAGTTGTTAAGTATAAATATACATACGCAGTATGGTAACACTGAGAATTGACATTCTCTTGCTATCCACATATTATGACATTTAATAAAGAATTTCCTTCTTCTTTGCTGAACCTTCGACTATAAAACACCACAGGTTTAAACTGTTTTTTTTGTTTTGTCTTTAGCTACACAAATTTATGGTATCCCAGAAATCATCACAATGCCCGCGGGCGTTATTTTCTTTTCAAAAGGAAACAGTGCCCGCGGGCGTTATTTCCTTTTCAAAAAAGAAATAAAGCCCGCGGGTGCCATTTCTTTTTGATAAGGGGCGTAATTTCCATTTCAAAAAGGAAATAAAGCCCGCGGGCGCTATTTCCTTTTGTTGCGGGCGTTATTTCCCTTTCGAAAAAAAAATAACGCCCGTGGATTGCGTAGCCCAGGGGTATTTTATGAAGAGCGACCGAAGGCGGCCTACCGTGGAGCTAGCCACGGGTTTACCACGCACCCGGACTTGGCATGGCGTAGCCCAGGGTTATTTTTTATAAGCGCGGCCAAAAGCCGCCAACGCAGAAGGAGTTGGCATGGTGTAGCCCAGGGTTGTTTTTAAAATTCAACTGAGTAGTTTGGAAAATATATGCGATTCTAAATGTACGATTCAAAATAAACATTCCCAGCAGAGAAGACTGGGAGAGCACGGATTGGTGTCTCGAAAAAATGGTGGCACTTCCATATACACCGACGGCTCGAAGTTGGACGGCAGAGTTGGAGGAGGGGTTTATTTAAGGGATTTGGACCTTGAGCTCTCCTTCAGACAACCTGATGTTGTTGTTGTTGTTGTAGCGAGGTGTAGCCCTGTCTAAATGTCAGACAGGGTCACCTCGAGTGTGTTGCTCTTGGCCGGGTCGATATAAGAAAACGGCCCGGGGCGTTTCGGCACGATGGGTACAGCACAAGTACTGGTACAATTCTCGTAGAACCGGCAATACAAGAAACTAGCCGTGTAGGCTATGTAGGTCATTTAGCGTTACCCAGGGTGCACCAACTGGGAGGCGACCTACTTTTACACCCCTCAGACACCTACCAGACTACCTGATCATTGTAGCGTCTTTTATAATGGTTATGGTGACCAACATAAAGTATATCTTACGGTAATGGTTAATTATAAAATATTTTAATACATCAGTACTAATGGTTAAATGGGACCCTTTTATCATATTTCTTATAACAGTTACGTCCCTGGCTACAGCAATGTTCAGTACCATACACCGGATACACAGGTAACCTAATTAATATTATTGGCGAGTTTAAAGCTTGTGTTAATTTCAATGGACAAAAAATTTATGGCAAATTTGTAGTTACAAATACCGATAGACCAACTTTATTAGGGCGAGACTTTCTTCGTTCCCTAGGTTTTGAGTTCATTCAATCTAATTCGAGTTCAAAAAAAGAATCGTTTTCTTCCGGTGAGCAAGTTTTGAATTCTAATACTAGTAATGTTATTTCCAAATCAAATTCAGTGAATTATTTAAACACGTACAATGAAATAATTGATCAAATTAAATCAGAATTTGCCGAGGTATTTCAAAGAGGTTTAGGTAAATACAATATATCAACAATTTCTTTACCAATTTCGAAAGATGCGGTACCTGTATTTTTCAAACCAAGACCTATAGCATGGCGAGAAACAGTCGAGATAAATTAGACGAGCTAGTTGACAAAGGAATGCTGGTTCCTGTTGATAATTCAGATTGGGGAACACCACTTGTTCTTTTGCTTAAACCATCTGGAGAAATCCGGATTTGTGGTGATTATAAGGTCACAATAAATAAATATTTGAGTGACTTTAGATACCCCTTACTTCGAATTGATCAAATTTTCGCATCAATGGAAGGAGGTAAACTTTTCACAAAGTTAGACATGTCAAACGCATACAACCAACTAGTGCTTGATGAATATGCACAAAAGTTATGTACTTGTAGTACACACAGGCATTTTTAAAATGGCCAGGCTTCCATTTGGTGTTAAACCAGCAGCAGCAATTTTTCAAAAAGTAATGGAAAACCTGTTGCAGTCTATTAAAAATGTATTTGTGTATCAAGATGACATAACAGTTACAGGTGTCGACCTAGCTGAGCATTTAAAGACACTGCGATTGGTTTTGACCAAGTTAAAGTCAGCTGGCTTGAAACTTAAGGTCAGCAAATGCGAATTTTTTAAAAGAAAAATTTCTTACTTGGGATTTCACATCACAAAAGATGGTCTAACCAAAAACCAAGATCGAATCAAAAACTTGCTGAACGCACCAAGACCACAAAACATTTCAGAGCTTCGAGCATTCATAGGAATGGTAAATTATCATTCCAAGTTTATCCAAAATTTCGCAAATAAAATGTGTCCTCTGTACAAACTTCTAAAAAAAGATGTAGAATTCAAATGGAATTCTGACTGTCGAAAAGCATTTGAAATAATGAAATCAGAGATTTGTTCTGACAAAGTCTTAGTACATTTTAATCAGGAACTGCCATTAGTTTTATGCACTGACGCATGCAACACAGCCATTGCTGGAGTTTTGTCTCATAAGTACAAGGACGGCACAATGAGGCCAATTGCCTAAGTCTCTAGAGCATTAAATAATGCAGAAGTAAATTACAGTACTATAGAGAAGGAAGCATTAGCCATAATCTTCAGCGTGATTAAATTGAAACAGTATTTACTGGGTATGCATTTTGTACTATAAACTGATCATAGGCCATTGCTCGCCATTTTTGGTGATCGCAAAGGAATTCCAATAATGGCTACGCGAATGCAACGATGGGCGTTCATATTAACTGGATTTAACTACACCATCGAATATATTAAAGGTTCTTCAGCGCGGATAGTTTATCACGCATAGGCCAAATTGAGAATGCGGACAGTAAGCCTGAGAGCACATACATCAACTATGTGAATTTAGTCAATCCGCTACAGCTAGATTTCCAGCAATAGCTAAATATACACGTCGTGATGATATTCTTTCCAAGGTCGCAAACTCCATTTTAAATGGCACCCTTTCTAACTTGGATGGTAATGAATTTAATGCATTTAAAACAAAAGCATCCGAGCTGACTGTTGAGTCAGGATGCATTTTATGGGGTTATCGTACGGTTATTCCGAGTAAATTACAAGGAAATGTGTTACAGGAACTACACAAATCACACTTAGGTATAGTTAAAACCAAATCTTTAGCCAGATCATATGTGTATTGGCCAAATATTGATAAAGATATTGAGAAAATGATAAAGAATTGCGAACCATGTCAAAAATACCAAGCAAATCCTGAAAAAGTTTTTTAATTCCATGGGAACCAACTATTTCAGCATGGAAACGTATTCACGTGGATTTTGCTGGCCCTGTTCATGGCTATTATTTATTTTTGATAATTGATTCTTTTTCGAAATGGCCTGAAGTTTTTAAAACAAAGGTCATAACTGCTACATTCACAATAAATAAATTGCGGGAAGTTTTCCGTCGTTTTGGTTTGTGTGATGTACTGGTCAGTGACAACGGAGGACAGTTTACTTCTCTGGAGTTCCAAAATTTTGCTAAAGTAAATGGAATCAAACTTAGTCGCCCTGCACCGGGTCATCCGTCCACTATCGGACAAGCCAAACATTTTGTGAAAACAATCAAAAAATCTCTTATAGCAACTTTAGAACAAAACGACGTGCATAATTTTGATGTAATTTTACAACGTTTTCTATTTGATTACCGAATCACAAAACATTGCACAACAAATAAATCGCCATCAAAACTTTTGATCAACGGTGAACTTAAATCTCGATTTAGTCTTATGCAGCCACAACTACTAAGGACATTATTGAGTCCAAAGAAATAAATTCAGTAAAAAATTACAAAGGGAAACGAAAAGTAAACTTTTCTGTAGGTGAAAACGTTTATAAGAAGTTACACTTGCTATTTGACACGTGATAAACGTGACATTAAAAGACATTTAGATCAAATAATTAATCGTTCCGATGATAATACTGAAACATTGTCTGAGGAGCTTTTCGAAGAAACAAATATGCCGTCGGAAGCAGGAGCTGTTGTGAAAGCTGAGGAGACGCTGGTTGAGATTGACGAGCTTTCAGAGGAAGATGATGTATTCAAAGATGCAAGCGATTCCATTCCCAATAATATTGAAAGACGTGAAACAAGGCAGACAGCTGCAAGAGCCAAAGAAAAAATCACTGAACAGATTGCTCCTCATAGAATGAACAAAAATGGAAATCGGAACAATTAAAATCGTACTTTTCTTAACATGATTTCTAAATCATAATTGAAGCATGTTCGCGAATAACATTGTAAACGACAATTTTTTCAAAACTGTTTTTTTTTGTTTTGCATTTTATAGTTATAATTACTCTCGTCTGTCTGTAAAAAAAATTTGAGCAAATTACTGCAGGCATTCCCACTAAAAATGCTCTCTAATACAAGCAGTCAGTGGAAGAACGTTACGTGTTGCTTATGTTATCTGTGCAAAATGTCAAGAAATGAATATTCATGTGTTCTTAATAAGACAAACAGAGGGTCAAAAAGGAAAATAAATATAGAAAATTGGAAAGACCTAAACAATAAAAGATTAAGAAATAATGGGCAATCATATGTGAATAGAAAAAATAAAGTAGTGCCGGCTAAAAACGCGCCTGAACAGGTAAAGTGGAAAAACGTTTTAAGTTCAAGATTTTCTACTATATATTTGAGTTTTGTTTTATACATAGGGTTGTGGCTGCAGATGCAATTTTCATATAAAAGAGCTCTTTGATAGTTTTTTATAAAAAAACTACAAGATCAAAGTTCATATTTAAGTTGCTACATTGAATTGAGTGAACCTCAAAGACGAAGAGTTAATGAGGGAACTTCTATGCGAAACACCACAATCTGCTATTTTTTGTTGTCTTCTAACGGTCAAAGAGAAAGAGTGTGTAAAAATATGTTTTGTCACACATTCCAGATAAATAAGTGTGGAGTGTTTTTATTTATTTATTTATTACCTACTTCTTATTCATTTTTTTATTCAGATAACGCTACGCAGAGTACAAATTTTGGTTGAAAAATTAAAATTTGGAAAACTTGTTACTGATCAGCGTGGTAAACATGAAAATCGTCCACGCAAAATCGTTGAAGCGGAGAAAATGTGTGTTATGGAACACATAGCAAGCTTTCCTAGCCAAGAAAGCCACTATAGTCGTTCTACATCAGAGAAAAATTGTTTAAGCCCTGATTTAAGTATTAAAAAAATGCATATCTTATACAAAGTTAAATACCCTGATACTGCAATTTCTTATGACACATACAAGCATATTTTTCATACGGAATTTAAGCTACGATTTGGTTACCCGAGAAGTGATACGTGTAAGGTTTGCGATAAGTATTTTATTGAAATGGTTCCTGCCGCGAATACATAACGATTCGAAAGTAAACAAAACTTAGCTGCAGCTCATCACGAGAAGGCAGAAAAAGCTTACTTACAGCTTAGAAATGATACCAACACCGCCAAAAATTCACACACTACTGTAGTCATTTATGTCTACATGCAGCAAGTGATTTTCACACCAAACCTGGCACACTCCGATGTCTTTCATCAGCGGCAGTATTCAAATTATAATTTTGCTATTCATAATATGTCAGACAATGAAGTGGATATGTATACATGGCATGAAACAGCTGCAAACAGAGGATCTGCAGAAATCGCATCGTGTATTTTGAAACACATTTCCTCAAAATATAGTATTTTAGAAAATGATGAAGTTAGGAAATTGATAATATGGTCAGATAGGTGCGTTGGGCAGAACAACAACTGGACAATAATCGCTTTGTGCCACAGTCTCTTATCAAAATACTTTTCTGAAATAAATAAAAAATGTTTAACATCGGGACACAGTTTTCTCCCCTGTGATCGCTATTTTGCGCTAATTAAAAAAAAAAAAAAAACAGCTCAATTATATACCCCAGAAGATTTGTGCCATATGATTGAGTCAGTAAGAACTTCGAATCCATTTCATGTACATCAAATGGTTTCAGATGAATTTAAAAACTTTGAGTTTCTAAACAAAAATTTAACTAGAAATTCTAGGTGCAAAATTACGATCCAAACACCCTTAGAATGCGCAAAAATCATAGCATTACTGAATCCTGGTCATGCTACACTATTCGACCAAAAAAAAAATTTATCTAACACTTTACCGGTGCTTTACCGGTAAAATTGAATTAAGCCCTGAGAAAAAAAGGATCTTCTTGCAATGGCGTCCTATTTGCCAGAAAGTTATGCAGAGTTTTATAAGAACTTGCAATAAATAAATTTATCACACATAAGACTTTAAATACATTTCGTAGTTGCTTATGTAAAAATTAAATATCATGTATACTTGTAAGAAGAGAAAAAGTTACGTCTTGTTGGTTAAAAAGAAAAAACTAATCGCTTTGTTAACTTTTTTGTTGAAATAAAACTTCATTCTTTTTGAAAATATTTAAACTTTCTTTATCTTCGCAAAATGTTTATGGAAAAACGTTTTAAACGCCATTGCACTATAAGTTATGCGTAGTGGAAGAACGTGACGTTATTTTGGATATAAAACGTTTTTCCATTTTGAAAATCTTATGTATTTGTAGTTGTGTTTTGAGTTTATATATATTTTTTTTTTTAGAGAATAAGGCGAGAAATGTTCTTTTGCACTCAAATATAAAAAACAATTAATAAAAAATGCAATCTGCCACATGTTAACTATTTTTTCGTTTCCTCAACTATTTGAAATTTGTCGATTACAACGTTATTCGCGAACATGCTTCAATTGTAAACTAATCATAAGAACAATTCAAATAATGAGTTATGTAATCTATTTATACAAATATCTTTAGGAGGGAGTTGTTAAGTATAAATATACATACGCAGTATGGTAACACTGAGAATTGACATTCTCTTGCTATCCACATATTATGACATTTAATAAAGAATTTCCTTCTTCTTTGCTGAACCTTCGACTATAAAACACCACAGGTTTAAACTGTTTTTTTTGTTTTGTCTTTAGCTACACAAATTTATGGTATCCCAGAAATCATCACAATGCCCGCGGGCGTTATTTTCTTTTCAAAAGGAAACAGTGCCCGCGGGCGTTATTTCCTTTTCAAAAAAGAAATAAAGCCCGCGGGTGCCATTTCTTTTTGATAAGGGGCGTAATTTCCATTTCAAAAAGGAAATAAAGCCCGCGGGCGCTATTTCCTTTTGTTGCGGGCGTTATTTCCCTTTCGAAAAAAAAATAACGCCCGTGGATTGCGTAGCCCAGGGGTATTTTATGAAGAGCGACCGAAGGCGGCCTACCGTGGAGCTAGCCACGGGTTTACCACGCACCCGGACTTGGCATGGCGTAGCCCAGGGTTATTTTTTATAAGCGCGGCCAAAAGCCGCCAACGCAGAAGGAGTTGGCATGGTGTAGCCCAGGGTTGTTTTTAAAATTCAACTGAGTAGTTTGGAAAATATATGCGATTCTAAATGTACGATTCAAAATAAACATTCCCAGCAGAGAAGACTGGGAGAGCACGGATTGGTGTCTCGAAAAAATGGTGGCACTTCCATATACACCGACGGCTCGAAGTTGGACGGCAGAGTTGGAGGAGGGGTTTATTTAAGGGATTTGGACCTTGAGCTCTCCTTCAGACAACCTGATGTTGTTGTTGTTGTTGTAGCGAGGTGTAGCCCTGTCTAAATGTCAGACAGGGTCACCTCGAGTGTGTTGCTCTTGGCCGGGTCGATATAAGAAAACGGCCCGGGGCGTTTCGGCACGATGGGTACAGCACAAGTACTGGTACAATTCTCGTAGAACCGGCAATACAAGAAACTAGCCGTGTAGGCTATGTAGGTCATTTAGCGTTACCCAGGGTGCACCAACTGGGAGGCGACCTACTTTTACACCCCTCAGACACCTACCAGACTACCTGATCATTGTAGCGTCTTCCAGGCGGAAGTCTCGGCAATCCTGGACGCCGCGGCCTGGATTAGCAAACGTGTTATCGGAGAAGATATCGCTATTTTCAGCGAAGCCAAGCGGCCATCAAATCCCTTGGCTCATACACGTTCAACTCTGAACTGACGCTCTGCTGTCGTCGATCTCTTCAGGAGATGGCCCAACAGAACCGCGTACACCTCATATGGGTCCCGGGACATAGGGACATTGAGGGAAACTGTAAGGGAGACGAGCTTGCCAGGCACGGCACGACCAAGCAGGTTCTTCAGGCTAAAGAGCGCTTAGGTATGCCGTTTGCTACATGCAAACTAATGCTGAAGGAGCACACACTCCGTCAAGCTAACGAAAGATGGCTGCAATTCGCAGGGTGCCGGATATCAAACAAACCTGGCCAAAATGGGATCTTAAAAGGTCGAGACGCTTTTATGCCCTAACTAGGAGGGAAATCTCCATATTGATAGGGGTATTAACGGGTCACTGCCTCATTGGTAGGCATACAGAAAGGCTAGGTGTGCCGTACCGATGATGCTGCAGGAGTTGTGAAGATGATGAGGAGGAGGAAACAGTGGAGCACCTCATCTCCAACTGTCCGGCTTTAAGCGGCGCGAGAACGCGCTTTTTGGGAGTTCCCTTCCTGGATAGCCAAAGCCAGATCGCGGAACTGGACATAAAGGACTTGATGACCTTCATGAAGGCATCTAAGTGGTTCGAGGAGGAGTAACGGTGTCGGTTTAGGAGTGTCAGTCCCGGGATTCTGCTATGTGGAAAATCCCACCAACTCAGGGATTTCCACACGGGGCTATTTACTTTTGAAAGCGGGCGTTATTTCCAAAAAAGGAAAAAACGCCCGCGGGCGCTGTTTCCTTTTTTTGGCGGCGTTATTTCTCTTTTGAAGAGGAAATAACGCCCGCGGGCGTAACTAGCGGGTCGCCTGTTTATTCCAAGCCCTCTCCTTATCCAATGGCACTTAAGGAGGAAATTAAACGTCTTGACAACGGGATAACTAGAAAATCTAAATCTTCATACAACTCACCCGTATGGATAGTTAAGAAAAAACCTGATGAATACGGCTAAGAAAACTACCGTATGGTCATTGATTACCTTAAACTAAACTCGGTGGCTATCCCAGACAAAAACCCCATCCCCGAAATTAACGAGGTCCTGTCAAACTTCGGAAATAATAAACTATTTACAGTAGGTAATAGATTTAAAAAGCGTATTTCACCAGATACCACTAGGCAAATAAGACGTACCGAATTCTCCGTTAATAGCGGAAAGTACGAATTCCTGCGACTACCCTTCGGGCTGAATAATGCCCTAGCAACATTCCAGGGAGCTTTAGACGATAACATTAGGCAGCAAACGAAATATTTTTTGGAAAAAACGAAGAAGAGCACTTGGAAAATCTGGAACTAGTATTTAAAACCCTACAGAACGCGAAAATGAAAGTGTAGTTGAATAAATGCGATTTCGCCAAGCAAGAGGTAGAATTCTTGGGATACGTCGTCAGCTCAGAAGAAATAAAAACAAATCCTAAAAGAGTGGAGGCGAATTTCCCAGTTCCCCGTAATCTGAAGGAGTTGAGATCCTTCTTGGGTATTTCGGATTACTATAGGAGATTTATAATAGACTATTCGAAGATTGCTAAAGCGACAATTATACTTCCTACGCCATACCAATAACGCTAATCAGCTGTTCCAACCAAACATATGGAAATCAATGTAAACGATTAGAGCTGCCATACCATAACGCTACCGCGTTAACCATACCATAGCCAACCAATTGGTTTTTGGTTTTTTGCTTCATCCCCAACCTCTTAAGTTTATGAGGGTGAATTTTCACACATTTTTAAACATTTATTTCTTGTTTTCGGTGCCTTTTAGCTTGGTGATTTTTTTATTTTCTTTGTTTTAATCAATTTTATAATTTAAATTAATTGCTCACATTGGAGATGGTTAGCGTTATCGTTATGGCCATGGCGTTAGCTATAACTAAGTATAATTTAGCCTTAAGCCTCTAACAGCAATTTTAGGGGAGATGTCAATAACGTCACAAAATGAAACTCCAGAAAAATGGATATTCAGCTAAATGAAGATGCAACAGAAACGTTTAATAAAATTAAAAGTACGTTGATTTCAAGAGACATGGTCCTATCCCAGGGGAGGGTGCCGCTGACCGGCTGGTTCATACCCTCGTTAATGCAAAGGCTGATATCACTGCCTTACAGAAAATGCGATGGACGGGGCAAGGCAAGACTACCATCGGACCTTGTGATGTCTACCACAGTGGCCAGACAAGCGCAAAGCGCGTGGTGTAGGATTCGTGGTGGTAGAGAGACTGCGCCGCCATGTCCTATCGTTCACACCCGTGAACGAGCGGCTCCCTGCGATCCGCATCAAGGCGAGGGTTTTCAGCTTAACATTTATCTGTTCCTATGCGCCGAGCGGCTCGCTGCGATCCGCATCAAGGCGAGGGTTTTCAATTTAACATTTATCTGTGCCTGTGCGCCGACTGAGGAGACGGACGACGCAGAGAAGGACTCCTACGAAAACCTTGAACACACTTATGATCGCTGCCCCTAACATGATATCAAAATCGTGCTCGGCGACTTTAAGGCCAAGGTGGGCAAGGAAGGAGTCTTTGGTCCTACAGTTGGGAAATTTAGTCTCTCCACGATATAACATGCCCCAACGGCACTAGGTTGATTGACTTCGCCGCTGATCGCAATATGGTCATCAGTAGTACCAGGTTCCAGCATAAACGAATACCCCAAGCGTTCTAGACGTGAGTACACTACGTGGTCCCAATATCGACTCGGACCATTATCTTGTTGCAGCAAAGATACGCACACGCCTCTGTGCAAAGAAGAAAGTATGTACAGTAACGGAAGGAAAGTTTGACGTCGAGAAGGTGCGCACTACACAGACAGCTGATAATTTCTCCACTCGACTCTCACACCTGCTATCGGAGAGCAATACTCGGCCAGGATGGAGAGCAATACTCGACCAGGATGGTTTTCATTAGCATTTCTTACTGGCTTGAATCTGATAGTGCAGGATACACGCTGAAAGGCCACGAGCGAAAGCACAATGGGAAAAATCCAAAATATCTACCCACAACATTTTAGCAAGTACAAGTGCAGATCCACCCAGAAAATTGTGGACGACATCAGCAGCGAACAGGACCACGAAGAAGTTATCCTAAGGGAACACTTGAGAGCGGAAGGAGAATAACATCCAGATCCTAGAAAAAGACTACTTCCCAGGAAGGATAAACAAAATTGAACGATTCATAACCAACTGCACAGTGTGCAAAGAGAATATATACGAGAGACACCCGAATAAGCCAAAATTAGCAGCATCTCCATTAAGGCTTGGTTTCCTCGAAAAGCGGTGCCGCTATGTAACGTTCACTATATAGCGCCCGCTACACTAACCGTCATTAGCGGCACCGCTTTTTCGTAAACTTACATGCAAGTAGCGGTGAATTCAGTCCATTTGAAATTGCAAATTTGCGGCCACTTTTCTTTTCTTTTTTTTTAAATATATTTTATTTTGTATCAGCATGAACCAACTACTACAGATCCCCCATTCCGACCACCGTGTATTTGTAGTTTAATTTGAGAAAAAATCCTGCTAGACAGTGATATGACATTCAGACAGCTTTGTAATGTTGCCTTTGAAAACGTGATAGAAAATGGTGATGTATATATAAAACAGCTGATATTTACACCACGATTTTCTAACAGCTGATACTTACATCACGATTTTCTATCACGTTTTCAACGGCAACATTACAAAGCTGACTGAATGTGATACCACTGTCTAGCAGGGAAGTTTTTTGTCGAATGACGTCACGATTTTGAAAGTTTACTAACTTTTCCTCACACTTTCATTGAATTGTTTTTTAATGAAATTTTTTAATTAAAATTTTGTAAACAATCAATTTTATGAGGTTTTATAGCGATCTGTGCGCTATTTTCGGATGCTGCTTGAAAGAAAAGCCGTGGAAAGCTGGTATAGCATACCGAAGGTCTCAGCTAAAATTCATCTGCCCTGCAGGTTCCGTTCGGACTCAGCATAAAAGATCCTGCCAATTTGTAAAAAATAGTAGAAAGCAGCCGAAATCACATTGGAAGACGCCTGAATCTTCTAGGAGATACATATATGTATAGCGCCTTAACATTGATATACTATTCACTAAAACATGGGTCTAAAACACAACGTAGTATTAACGCTTTATAAAAAGATTTTCACAAAAATTTGTTTACAAACAATTAGAATACTTTTTTTTTTGTTTCCTTTATTTCATTTCAGACATTTAAAGCCAATCAGACGTGTTTATAAAACCGAAGATTATTTACGTGGGTGTTGCCACTTGGGGCAGTTCACAGGGTTGCCACTTATCCCAATTTTTTTAAAACTAGAGTTCGCCCAGTGGTTGAAATTCAACCACAAAACCTTATTTTATTTTCCTACCTTTTTGCTATTTCTTAAATTTTCCTTTCTTTTCCATATTTTGTATATTTTTGGTTTCTATACATTCCTATTCATTTTGCCTTTTCCTCCCTCTTTACACCATTCAGTAATATAGTTTCAATGTTGATAATTATTTATTCTTCTTAGGTCGTCTTCATACGTATTTCTTTCCTTTCCTTTCCTTAGCATTCATTTGCTTTTATTTCCTTTCCTTTCCTCTCCTTTTCCTTTCCTTTTCTTTCCTTTTCTCTTCTTTCATTTCATTTTATTTCCCTTCTTTCTTTCTGTTCTTTTCTTTTATTTTTCTTTCTTTTCGTTTCTTTTATATAATTACCTGATCCTTCTTTCCATTTCCATTACATTCCTTTTTCCTTTTATTTTCTTTTTCTTTCCTTTCATTTCGTTTCCGTTGCTTTAGTTTCCTTTCATTTTATTCATTTTTTTTTTTTTTCATTTCATTTCTTTTCTTTTATTTTTTTCTTACCTATATTTTCTTTCACCTTTTTTCTTAAATTTCCCTTCCTGTCATTTCGTTTCCTTACCTTTCCTTTTCTTACCTTTCCTTTCCTACCGTTTCCTTATTTTCTTTTGTTCCTTTCCGCAGCTCCTTTGCTGTTCTTTTTCTTTCATTCATTTCCTTAACTTATTTTTTTTAGCTTTTCATTTCCTTTCTTTCCTTTATTTTTCTTTCTTTTTATTTTCATTTATTTTCCATAGCTTCTTCCTCGCTACCTTTTCTTTCCCTTCTTTTTTTCTTCTTTCCTTTCTTTGTCTTTCTCCTTTTGCTTCTCTTTTCCACTGCTTTACCTACATTACATTTCCTTTCTTCCCTTCCTTTTTTCTTTTAATTCCTTTCCTTTCCTTTGATTTTTCTGTCATATTTTCCGTTCCTTACCTTTATTTTCCTTTTATCCATCCCTTTCCTTTCCTATTATTTTCTTAATTTAATAGTTTTATTTATTTCATTTTGTTTCATTTTTATTTATTTTATATTATTCCCTTTCCTTTCATTTCCAACAAATTTTATTTTTTTACTTTAAATCACTTTTCTATTTCTGATTTTACTTTTTTTTTTTAATTTTATCAATTTTCCATTTTATTTTATTTCACTAAGTCTAGCCACGAAGGGCCTTGCGCATGATCTAGCTTATTTGTGCTTTTTTTCAAAAGCATTTGCTTCTCTGAATCCCCACGCACAGATTTTGTTTTTGTAAACACTGTTTGTACCTAAGCTCAATAAAGTTGACGCGCTGGCTCATGTTATCTTATTGCTGCCAACAAAACAACTCACCCTACTGCAATGAATGCAAACACAACAATGCAAGTGTACCTACATACACCCATAACAGCGGCTCTATAAAGCGAATGCGTGTATAGCACTTGTAGTGGTGTGATTTTCAAATCATATTATAATTAATTTTTCTAAATTTTTGG